>JBCEWC010021162.1:0-10592 GCA_038996855.1 Solanum aculeatissimum | reverse complement strand
ATAATATGCTTGTACCACATGGTCAAATAAGATTTGAACATGATAGGAATCAACATGGTCAAATTGCAGAAAAGTGATGGATTGGGACCCTTTGTCCGTTGCTTTCTTGCCATTTTTAAAGAAAAAAAAATCCAGAAAAGCGACGGACAGGGATCCCAAGTTCGTCGCTTTTTATTTTTTTATTTTAAAAACCCCAGAAAAGCGACAGACAAAGGGACCCCGTCCGTCACTTTTCAGGATTTAAAAAAAAATAATTCCAAAAAAGCGACTGACTGGATCCCTTTGTCCGTCGCTTTTCTGGATTTTTTTAAAAATTAAACCACGCAGTCCGTCGTAATTTCTTGAAGTCCGTCGCTTTTTTCACTTTTTTTTTTTTAAAAAAAATCCACACTGTCCGTCGATATTCCGTCGCTATTTTGCCACGCGGTCCGTCCCTATTCAAAAAGCGACGAACAAAAAAGCGACGGAAGTGACTGCGTCGCTTTTCCGTCGCTTTTCCAGAAAAAAGCGACGCAGTCCGTCGCTTTTGCCCGTCATTTTTTGGCATTTTTTTAGTTCATAAATCAAACTATTATTATTGAACATCTATTTTTAATATAGTGAACAAATAAAGATGAACGAAGAATTCTGTCTAGTTAGCTTTTATTGTCATCAAACTTTATTTAGTTGGACTTTGTTTGATCTCTCGAGTAAAAATATATATACTATTTTTTTAGTGTTAAAATTCATTTTTATCTACATGAAATATATAACGTGTTTGAAAAAAATGTTTATGTACCTTTAATGGAGTTTAAAGATTTAATTTTACAAACCTTTACAATAATAATAAATTTAATATAATCTCATAAATTAAATCCGAGGAGAATGAGAAATATAAAGATCTTATCTCTACCAAAATTGTGAACCTTTTTTTTTTCATAAGAAGTATTTGTGTTCTTTGTTAGGAGTGGCAAAATTAAATTAAATTTGTTCAATTTATTCAACTCATTGTTTAAGTTTAGACAGATTGATAATCTATCCATTTCTTAGCTTAATTCAACCCATTTCAATCTATTAAAAATTAGATTGATATGCAATTCAAATTGATTCGAGAAAATTTTTATCAAAATATTTTTAAAAAAAAATTGATATGTTATATAAAACCATAATAAAGAAAAATATAATTTTATTAAGTAACAAATATTATAAAAGAATAATACAATAAGTAAAACTTATAAATGGAGTTGAGTCTTGACCCGTTTTATAGCCTACTACCTAACCCATTTTTTATCCAAATATATTCAAGTTGAATTGAATCTTGACCCATTATGATCTATCCAAATTTAACCCAACTCGCCCTTGATCCACTCGACTTTCCTAGAGTATATGAAAGAAAACATTCACCCCTTTACAAGTGGAAGGAACTTTACCAGATCAACAAAATTCAGACTTGTAAAATAGGATTTTGGGTTTTCAGGGCCCAACATAATCTTTAATTTGGACTAAGCCCAAGTCCATAATTGGCCCACCGAGCGATTAAATCCCTCATGGGTTTCCAGACTTATATTTGTTTTGGATTTATGTTTATCTCATATGTTATTATTGGACCTTACAAAACTTCCAACACCTTCCTCGTGTGTACTAACTTCATGCTAAATTATTTAGGCAAAATTACTAAACTTAAAAAATTACAATAAAAATAGTTCTCGTTGTATAGATATGTATAGTCGATGTATATTTGTGTATCATAATGTATATTTTGTGTATAGCCAATGAAGCTTTTTGATAATTTGTGGATTGTCCATTCTTAAATAGAATTAACAATGAATTTTGTAAACTAGCTATAAATTTCGTCCCTAATTGTTTTTTTTTTTGGTATAGTAACGTACTTTTTGCCAACTTAAAAGTTGAAAAGAAAATTTTTCATGTATAGATGATGAAAGAGCTAAATTATAATTAAGTTTGGTGCTTTCATAGTAAATATTTAATTTACTTGGACGACACTTTTTCAATATTATTTTATTGCATATTTGAGTCTCATCAACAACAAAGGAATTTGTTTTATAGTTCAAAATTTTTAATTAAAAAAAAGGAGGATAAACCACTACATAAAACTAATTCTTTATGATAATTGATATAGATATATATGGACTTAGCAAAGTGGCAGGGTGAAGTTAGGTAGGGCTAACTTAATTCAGAATCATAATCTCAAAATTGAACAATGCATGTGTCATTTCTAAGGACAAATATATGAATTGATAAAGACAACACAAATGATAGAGCTAAATTACAATAAGGTTAGGTGTTCTCATACTTAATATTTAATATACATGCACAACACTTTCTCTATATCTTTTTATTGCATATTGGGTCTCATTAACAACTTTTTAATTTGTTATATGTTTCCAAATATTTAATTACAAATGAAACCATTACACAAAACTAGTCCCTTATGATAATGGATAAATATGAACTTAGCAAAGTAACAGAAATAAGTAGCGCGAGGGAGTTCAATTGGATCCTCCTTGTCCAAAATTATACTGCTTAATAAGTAAAAATAATTATTTATTTTTTTGTTATAAGCGAGATATTGAATTTCCTTGGCATGATGAAAAATTTCAAGTATATTGATATTTGGGACTCATGAATATGTTTATTTCAAGTTTGTTAGGATCAAACACTTACCATTATGCCAAAAGTTATAACTGATAGCAAAGGCGTAACTTTATTTATTAACTAAGTTCACCACGCAAGTATCATGTTCGATTATGACTCCGACCCGGACCACTCTAGCCATCTCATGGGTCTTACCATAGGCAAGATATTGACATTACCCAACAAAGTTGCAAGTGAAACTTTTGTTCTCCACTTAATAATTAAATCAACTACTACTTGTAGAGAAATATAGCAGAAGAAAAGTATAATCGAGAGACTTTCTGCTAGCCCAAAATCATTAACTAAGATCGTAAGATTCAACTAGAAAAGAGAAGAAATATTTTGGAAAGGAGAACTTTGTTATGGAAGAAGACTACTTGTATTGGATTCAATTTTGGTTGCTCACAAATGCCTAATGGTCATCCCTATTTATACTTGTGTAGGGATGCTTCTAGATATTACATCTTACAAGAAATATCTAGATATTATTCTCTAAATATCTAGATATTAATAAAAAAATTAGATTATTCTACAAGTTGCTACAAATATCTTCCTGAAATATATAATGCTCTATAATATCTAGATTTTTCCTAAATATAAATACCAACAATATTATTCTACAAAATTCTAAAATTCTACAAAATATTTAGGATCTTTTATACTTCCAAAAAATCTTTATTTTTCACACTACTTCTATCTCAAAAATGCTTCCATAAGTTGTAGCTCAACAGTGAGCATTTAATTGCAGGCACTGTTGCATTTAAAGTTACTACGTATACGTAACTACTAATTCTTGATACATGAGATGTTTAATTAATTTGTAACTAAAGTTGTCAGGTTTAAGGTTCAAATATTAATTAATTCAATTGAAGACTTTATACTAAATTCACCAATACGGTTCTGCCAGAGTTTAAACGACATCATAAATGACTTATTGACTTTGATCATGATCATGCAAGTCTTTGTTCAACTTAATTATAATAATTTAACTTCACTTAGCCAAACACGTTTATCTTTGAGGTCAAGAAAAAGACAACATCAAATATCTCTAAATATCATCTTATACATATATAGACAGAAGGTGTGTGGAGGAGGAAAAATGTTCCGTCATGCTTTCCTACTGATCCTAATTTGTAACAAACTTATCACCCTCTCATGACCTTTGAATCCATAAAGAAAGAAAAGGAGCAAATAACCATCTCATTTTTGGGTATAATTTATTACTTTAATTTCGGTTTTTCACTTGTACCCATTTTATGTAGTGACGGAGTCAGAATTTTTATTAAGGAGATTCAAAATTTTAAGAAGTAAACACACAAACTAAGCAAAGAAAATTCGACATCTATTTTATATACAATACTTATTTTGGGGTTTTAGCAAATTAAATTTAGACTATAAAATCCCACTTTGACGCTCTAACTAAAGACGACTTCATGTCCAAAATTACCTTTAATTTAGAATAAAAAAGTATTATTAGAACCATAATTTTATAATATACTAAACTTTTACCATATATCACTCCCCTTTCTGAGGGAATTACTAAACTTAAAAAAATTAGTAAGCAATCATAAAATATCTTTCCAATAAAACAACATAGCACATAAAATTATCCATTGATCATCTCAACTGTGCCAAGTCAAATGCAGGGACTAGGTAGGATGATGACAAATAAAAAGGATGCTTCTGTCACTTCTCTTAGCACTTACCCTTTTGCTCACCATCATCACTTTAATAGGAAAGACCCTCCTCTTTTCTCTGTTCTTTCAACAATACTTAAAGAAAGACTCTTCCTTTTTCTTCATTCAAATCTCTCATATATATATATATATAAACAAAAAAACCTTTCAAGAACCCAAAGAAAATTCATATACAAGAAACCCCAAAAAGTAAAAAACAGAGCTTTACAGTATGAGAACCAGCAACCATTTAATAGGTGTAGTAAATTTCCTCACATTTCTTGCATCAATCCCAATCTTGGGTGGTGGAATATGGCTAAGTAGCAGAGCAAACAACACAGATTGCTTGAAATTCCTTCAATGGCCCTTAATAGTTATTGGGGTTTCTATTATGGTTGTTTCTTTAGCTGGATTTGCTGGTGCTTGTTATAGGAACACTTTCCTCATGTACCTTTACCTTTGGGCTATGTTCTTTATCATTGCTGCTTTGATTGGATTTGTCATATTTGCTTATGCTGTCACTGATAAAGGGTCGGGTCGACCCGTTATGAGCCGGGCCTACTCGGAATATCATTTGGAAGATTACTCTGGATGGCTGGAAGAAAGAGTTGCTAGCCAGAGTTATTGGTCAAAAATCAGTTCTTGTATTAGGGATTCACATGTTTGTGGTAAGATGAGGAGGACTTATAATGGAGGAATTCCAGAGACTGCTGACATGTTTAATCTTAGAAGGCTTAGTCCCCTTGAGGTAACTCTCAAAGATTTTCTTTTATATATATTTTGTGGTTGTTTTTCACCCTATTTATGGTATATGATTAAATTCTAATATGAATAATGCTTTCAGAGAAATACGAAACATGATTAATGTATAGAAATACTGGTAGAATGTCACGCTAAAAGCGAGATAGTCGATAGTCAAGTTGTGCATAAGTTAGTTTGAACACTATTGTTAAAAAATATGATTAGTAAACTGCATAAGATTGCTGGTGTGTTTGGTATAGAAGGAACTATTTTTCAGATTTTCTTTTTTAACTTTTTTCCCCAAGGTTTCATAAGTCTTCATTTTACCTTCACAAAGTCTTCGAACACATCAAATCCTTCAAATCCCACTTACTGGCTTATATTATTTTTTTAAAAAATAACTTTTCATGTTTAGTTTATCAAATATTTCAAAAAAAAAAAAAAAACTGAAAAAATAACTTCTCTAGTGGCATAGGTCTTACAAAACAAAAGAAAAAAAAAATTCTACTGACATTTTAAGTTTATTATCTCGTTTCTATTCTTTGCTCCCAACTTCCAAGCCCCGCCCTCACCTTGCCACACCACTGCAATATTTTACTAACTAGCATATAAATGCTCTTCCAATAATTTTGTTTTGAACCCAAGAAAACAAATAAAGATTATTTATTTTTCTAGAAAATATTTTCCTTCAAACCAGGCACACTCTGCATGTTCATTTGTTTTTAGGGAATTGACGTTAATGTCCCAACTATACACAATTATGTTAACATTTTCCGTGTTTAGATAATATATAAGTGACTTGTGAGTTGCCAACAAATATACCTCTTGTCACTTTCCAACCTACCAAGAAGGAAACAAAACCAAAAAGAGAAAAAGATAATAAAGAGAAAAGCAACCAATTTCAACTGATTGAATTTGATATGATTTTTCTACTAATAATCATGTGTTGTGTATAATGAAATAATTAGCTTCCTCAGTGACAAAACAATAAGTAAGACAATTAGAATTAACATTCTCTGGGGGTTTTCTTTTTCTCTATTGGCTTTTCAATGTGGTTAGGGTTATCCACTTCTTTTTTTAATCTTTTTTATATATAGTGACGAGACATTTTACCAACTTTTCTATTGTTGTCTAATGAATGTTTCCACAATTTTAAAAGTAGATATTTTTTTGTTGCAATAATTTGGTGCTTTTGACCTGTGACAAAATGCATGTTTTATGAGTCTGGAATCTGGATGTTAGCTGTTTTGGACTCTTCTTGATTTTATTCATTTTGCTTTACTTCTCTTGGTGGAATGTCCTATTTTCAAGTGGTCCAAGGTAAAAAAGACAAACTTTTCTAGTTTATATGTCAGTTTTAAGAATTGTACAACCAAATATTTTCCTGGTGTAACATAGATCATCAACATGTCAAAAAAAGAAACTTTATATGTCGTCAAGTTTAATTTGCAAGCAGTACGATGTAAATATCGAGTGCAGATAAGTTTTTACTGTTGCGGAGGACATTGTTGTTGAAAATTGCTTTAATCAGTGAAATGATCTTAAAAAGTATCCATCACCACTAAAAGAAAATAGTGTTTTCAAGGTTGATGTTGATGTGAATGAGTATATATATTTGTTTGGAAAAAGATGGAAGCCTAACTTTTCCAGAAAGCTCCAAAAGTTAGGGCCCCAACTGTTGACATCACATGTGTGCTCTTTGAATAGCAAGAGAGGCTGTGTGCGCTAGAATTTAAATGTCTTAACGCCTAATTAACTCTGTTTGAACTTTGCAAAATGTAACCAATCCTAAGAGTAGTTGTAGGTTGATGAAGAAAGTAAAAATAGTCTATTTTGATGAATCATTTGATCTAAATAGAACAGGACGAGATTCATATATATTCTATCACAACTAATTTAGGATTGGCATGTAGTTTCACTGAAATTTTTACACCTACCTCTGTGTATCTTCATTTTCTTTTCTTGGGTCTGGACTCTACCTTGAAAATCCTCGCCAAATTATAGAATTTAGGATCATATAGTAGAGGAATGGAAACCTTAGAGTAACTGGTAAAGTTGATGCCACGTGACCAGGAAGTCATGGGTTCAAACCTTTGGAAACAGCCTCTGGAGCTTTAGTGCATCGAACTATTCTTGCTTTAACGTTCTAATCAATTCGGTCAAACAGACATTCGCCATCCATTTTCGTTGTTCAAATCTTTGAAAGTTACTAAAAGACAACTTATAAAGAACAATAAACTAAAAGACAATGTTTGACAAAGTTTTGAACTTCTTATGCAGTCTGGTTGTTGCAAGCCCCCTACAGAATGTGGCTACACTTACCTGAATGAGACGGTGTGGAACACTGGAGGCGGGATAGTAGGAAGTGACCCTGATTGTGCTAGATGGAGCAATTATCAACAGCAGCTCTGCTATAACTGCAACTCTTGCAAAGCTGGTGTTCTGGCAAGCCTGAAAAAGAGTTGGAGGAAAGTGTCTGTCATCAACATTGTCATATTGATCATTCTTGTGATTATGTATATGGTTGCAATAGCAGCCTTTAGGCACAACAAACGGATCGATAACGACGAGCCTTACGGGGAAACTAGGATGGAGAAAGCTCAACCTAGCAGGATACACTTCTAAGAGCTTTCACATGACAAGACAGTAAAGCGTGTAATGTATTTTCCGATGTTTGTCATTATCTTATTAGAACAAAATGCTTTCTTCATACTTCACCTGCCCCCCTGTTTTCCCCCAAGAAAATTGACTATATATCTTGTATGAGTTGTTCTGTATAATTTTTTTAATTCCCCAAAACTTTTTATGCCTGGGTTCTCTTTGAACTGATTTTTGAGACAGGTTAGTTCTTTCCCAATGCAGCATCTTGCTCTAGGTGAAATAAGAAGGCATTGTTTACCATTTTTGCTGGCCATAAAGTAAGCTCAAAATTATTACAAGAAATAACGGGATTAAACACTGTTTACAGAGTATTGTTCGTAGTGGTTTTACATCGCGATACAATTGCTAAATTAGTACAAGATGAAGTAGGAGTTGATCTTGAATCAGTCAATCTACTTTACACTTGGGTCAGATTTAACATTTTTCTCACGGCCTTGCTCTGGACTCCATCTTGTGATTGTTCTCTCTTCAATAACATAATTATCTAAGCATGATGGAGAAGTTGCACAATTTTTCTGTTGTTCAATGTTGAGAACTAACAATGTTTTCGCCACACTACCACAAAGACGAAGATTGCAGTGAAAGTCAGACCAAACCCTCAAGCGACCATTTGCACTATCACCTGGTGCTGATAAAACGAGCACAGCATATTCAGAATGTACCAAAGCAGGATGATGACGATAGGCAACAAAGTCTGCCCCATACTGAGAGCCCGATCTAACCACCCAGTTCTTACTTCGAAGGTGAGAAAAAGCTTTGAATATGACAGAAAAATTTTCCCTCCTGGATGTCATATGCTTCCATAACTCGTCGCTGTTCAGTTCAGTATCATTGTGGTCAACCACAGTAATGCACTTTAGAAAATATTGAAGATAAAAAGCTTCTTCCATGGAGAGCTGAAACCATTGCTCATTCTTTTCTGATGTTACCCTAGGCCTACCAAAACATGAACGATTGAGGAGATCAGTTAGTTCTGCATCTGCTTTAAGAAGCACATTCGTACCAGAAAGCAGTCCTCTAGAGTTTGATCTGATCAGAGAAGATTGGAGCTGGCTGATTATTTCTGAAATGGGATCTGCAAGAGCTTTGACTTCTGCCCCTTTCCCTTTTCACCTCGGCCCCATTATTCACGTTCACAGCAAAAAGGGAGCTCTAAATTCAAGATATTCAGATTTATACCTGTTTGTACAACCAACGTTGCACACAAAAGAAATGCAATAAACCAGTTACATGGAACAACACATGACCATTAGAAAAATCCACACCAAGTACAAATTCATAAATGTAAATGAAATTGTATTTTGCAACAGTCGACATTATGCCTATGAAGTCTGCGTTCCTATATTTTGCAATAATTCAAATTTTAACATAGCAAAGACATCATAACTCAACTGGACAAAAACTCAAACACCTTGTAGGCGCTGCTACAGAAACATTCTGCAACTCGAGAATACTAAAAAGTAAAATTACCTTTATATGGCAGCATCAAACACAATGATTCAGATACAGTTGACTTTGAATCTTCTCGGATTTCCAGAACTAACTTGAAAACACTGGAAACTCAAAAAAAAAAAAAGGGAAATATATATAATTTGAACTTATTTGAAGCAAATTCAGACTATATGTTTGAATGGAACAAAGTTTCAGTTACCTCTATCAACTTTATAGATTAGAAAATGAAATTCATTGATCTTCTTATTGGAATAAACCTTTCTTATAAACTGAAGGGGAGACGTGGAGCTAACAGTCACTGATATTTTATGCACAATTGTCTTTTCCGGGAAAAAGACAAAAAAAATAAAATAGGGACAATTATAGTGTAATTACCAAAAAACAAATTTCATCTATAACCATTGTATAGTCAATATATATTTTATATATAATCAAGTTATATTTAATTTTTAAGTATATCGTAATGTGTAATTATATTTAATTTTTAAGTGTATCGTAATGTGTATTTAGCATATTGCGCATGTATAAGTATAGTCAATGTATTCTATGATTTTAGGCAAGTTATATTGTGTATAGTCATGTTTATTTTCTACGATTTTGGGCAATATTTTATATAAATAAAAGGGGGCTATATTTGTTGTAAATTAATTAGTTTATTATATATATTTAAAACTATTCAATGGATAATTACAATGCAAGGTCATTCGGTCAAAATAATTATAAAAAAAATAGTCATTCATTATATAGACATGTATATTTCATACATAGTCAAACTATATTGAGTGATAAATTTTTTTAGGACATTATATTCTTGGAATATCAATTTCCAATCGAAAAATAGAGTGAACTTTTTATTCTCATTGTCAAGTCAAGAAAGAAGAGTGAAGCATGTGACAACAAACAATACTGCAATATGATGGAGGATAACAAATGTGGTCCGATAATAAGGTATATCACGATCATGTGCTTATAAATGAGATACCGTAACAGTTAAAAAATAAAAACTTATAAAGACATTTTTATTATTAGGATTTGTTTTGCAATTATAAATCTGTTTTGGAAAATCCTCTTTTAGAAGTCACTTGCCTGGTTTACATGTGGTTCTTCAAAATTGAGGGGAGAGTTTGATGCATAAAACAAAGTTCGAAAGTGAAAATAATTTTCATCACTATGAAATTAAATAAAAAAAATTAATACAGGCAAGGAGTAAATACCTAAATTAAAATATATGACATGTCTTCGATGCGTGAAAGAATCTTAGAATGATGCCTTGTTACTGCTTTGTATTTGTACTTTGTGTGTTGCAATTTCAAGTTGTTAGGATCGGAACTCGGGAAAAGTCGAATTTAGTCAAATAATATTATGATGACAATAACAAATACAATAGTGAGTTGATAATGACAAAAGTAAAGCAAATAAAGAAGACAC
>JBCEWC010021161.1:0-10592 GCA_038996855.1 Solanum aculeatissimum | reverse complement strand
TGAATTGTTGGTGTTGAAATATCGAAGAGGGGTTACAATGTTACACTACTTAATTATGTGTGGTGTGGAGTCGTCATATATTGTACCTTATGAACTGTTGTAAGCGTGTTATGGAACTAAAAACAAGCTGAGGTACATTATATATACAAAAATATGAATGACACAAATGCAATTAGAGGAAGAAGGGTTGAAAGAACGCCCTTAGATGGAAGTTAAGAATTTGCTGCCTGAATGTTATTTGGCTAAGATTGAACTACCGATACATGTTTATTAGCTAGCTACTAACATTAGTTTTATCACCCACTCTATTGTATATAAATATTTGAGAAGGAAAGAGGTTACTTCGCGGTAATAACAAGGCATTTAAGGCTATCCAATTCCACATTCTTTTGCATGGAATCCGATACTCGTGTCACTGTCAACGAGTGAACTTCCTAAGTGCTAGTGGACGTGTTGTTTGTTAGTAAATCTGTAGTGTACTCTTCCAAACACCAACATGATGAGTTTACTTACATTGGTGAAGCTAATTGTGTCATTTAAGCTCCTATTTGGCATGTCAATGTCACACTTATTCCTTATATTATCATACTGCCTCAAGAGGCTATTGGCATGTCCTATGTTACTGGTACATGGTCCCAAAGCTCAATAGTGTCATGACCACCAAAGTAACAATCTCAATGTATTAAAGAATAATTTGAACACTGTTCACAGTGTGGGTGGCAGCCCAAGGGTAAGAGCCTAGCATAGGTCGATCTCATTTGGTTTGTGAGGGTGGCAGCCTAGGAGCGAAAGCCTAGCATGGGTCGATCCCAATTTGTATAACTATGAGGACAGCATCCCAGGAGTTAAAATGCCTAGCATGGGTCATCCTCTCTTACCACTGATCAGTTGGTCATTTATAATATATGCCTAAAAGAAGTTATAAAACATTAAAGAGTAAAGAAAAACATGTAACGTACATGGTCCCATAAGTATAACGAAGGTGGTCTTTTATTATGATATATGCATTTATACGTTGCTGCTTGATTTTACTTGAGTTTTCATTTTGCAATGTGTTATTGCCTTACATATTCAGTACATTATTTCGTACTGACATCCCTCGTGGGGGATGCTGCAATTCATGTTGCAGGTACAAGTATTCCAGCTAGTAAACCTCCAATATAGGCGCACTCGACACTCAGCTATTTTTGGTGAGCTCCAAGTTGATCCCGGGGCTTTACTGAGTATGTATTTTATGCATTTTGGTATTGTATAATAGTTTGATGTAAGGCGGGGCCTATCCCAAACTATGTTAAGGTTTTCTATCTTGTAGAGGCTTTGTAGACTTATTGTATATAGTTCACTTGTACTTGTGTCTAAATAGTTGTGGCTTCAACGGCCAAGTCCTGTATATAAGTTTGGTGCTACATATTTTGACTTCTTATCTCAGTAGAGTTGTCATAGACATATGCATGATAAGCATAGGTTATATGTTGGTTTTCTTGGGCCTAGAGGGCACCGAGTGCCTGTCCGTATTTATTGACTTGGAGGCATGACAATCACTCATGCAATTAATCAACTAAGCAGTTAAGCAAATAGTTAGTCAACAAATCAAAACCAATCATCAATTGGACTCTAGGACCTGATCATTATTCAACCTTAGAATAGAAGGGAACTCAAAGAATAGGAACGAATCATTACCATCAATTTCTCTCATCATCAACAAGTAGGAATAAATGTGGATATTTAGCCTTCATATCCCCTTCAACTTCCCAAGTAGCTTATTCTATAAACTGATTTCTCTACTACATATTGATAGATGCAATCTCTTTGGTCCTCAACTTGCAAACCTAACAATCAAGAATTTGAATGGGAACCTCCCATAGCTCAAGTTTTATTCACTTCAATACTCTCAACAGACACAACCAACTATTGGTCTACCAAACACTTCTTAAGCACAAAAATATAGAAGACCGGATGGATGGCTGCCAACTCTGGTGATAGCTCCGACTCATAAGCTATATCACACACCCTCTACAGAATCTAGTAATGACTAATGTATCTGATACTCAGCTTCCCTTTCTTCTCAAATAGCATCACACCCTACATAGGTGACACTTTCAAATATACACAATCGTTAATCTTAAACTCTAAGTATCGAATACTTAAACTCAAGATTGCTAATTTTCTCTCTCAAAAAAATACTCTCTAGCTTTGGATTCTGCCAGCCTCACCGGTATGGCGCGTGAGCCGTTGGAGGAAGTTAACTAGCCATCGAATCAAGATCACCCTCAGTGCCTGTATATGGATCATCCTCCCACACCTAGTACGTGCACAAAGGCAAACTACAACTCCGAGAATTCGCAAATCAGTTCGGCGATCACTGTAGCAATTTCAAAAGAGGAGTTGATTAGGGCTCAAAAAATTATTTCCTTGATGAATTCCAATTTGATTTGTCTAACATCAACTGATTAGAGCCTTCAGTCCCTCAAAGGATGCTACAATGCAGGAGGAGATAATACAAGTGCTTCAGGAGCAGGGTTTATCTCCCAGGGGTTCCCACAATAAATATTCCAGGAAAAAGGTCAACACCTACCATCCTGCTACCGCTGGCAGGCCCAACACTAGACGTTTTACTTCTAAATCATCCCAATGATTAATACAATCATTTGGCATGTAGGGGTATTAATACCCAAGGAGTTATGGAAAGAATTCAATCTCTAAAAATTATTCACCAGATTGCCATGATAGTTGTTCTGGAGCATTTTTCTACTAATTCTCACTTACAAAATTATAGGAGTCAGTTGGGAATGGAGAAAGCTAGTTGTAATCCAAATGGAAAAATTTGGATGTTTTGGAACCATAAAGTGGACTGCCACATATTGGAGAATGATGGACAACAAATCACTTGTGAAATTCAGCACATCCAGATTCCTCACAAATTTATATCTACCTTTGTTTATGCTAAGTGCAAAGATCATTTAAGACGACCTCTGTGGGAAAGTATGTTATAACTTTCCAATAGATTTAATGGTCTTCCATGGTGTATTGTTTTAGATTTCAATGTCATCACTTCCACTGATGAGAAGCTGGGGGGTATTCCTTATGACATGAGAAAATGCCTGGATTTCGTTGCAGTGATTGAAGGTTGTGGTTTAATTGATCTGAGTTTTGTTGGCCATAAATACACTTGGTCTAACAATAGGGGGTCATGTTTAGGGTATGGAAAAGGCTAGATAAAGCCATGATCAATGAAAAGTGGTTTGAAGTGATGCCTCGGACCACTGTTACTTATCTACCTACTGTGAGTTCTGATCATTGTCCTCTCTTGCTAGAAATAACTACTAAAGCTGAAAATGTGATTAAATATTTCAAAATTTTGAATTGTTGGACTGAACAACCTGGTTTTCTGGAGACTGTTAAGGAATGTTGGGGGAGAGAAGTCACTGGCAATCCCATGTGGGTCTTTCATCAGAAACTAAAGAGGTTAGCAAACTCCTTAAGCAGTTGGTCAAATTTTGGGGACATACATGCCAAGGTGAAAATCTATGAAGAAAGCATTAGAATGGCTGAAGAGGAGCTACTTATGAGTAACACTGATGATGCAAGAAAGCACCTTCACAAGCTTAATGCAGAGTATACAAGGTTTCTCAAGCTTGAGGAATCCATCTTGAAGCAAAAGTCTCAACTTCACTGGTATCAAGAGGGGGATTCCAATACTAGATACTTTCATGCCCTTCTAAGAGGAAGAAGAAGAAGATTGTTATCCACAAGGTTAAAGATGAAGATGGGGGTTGGCATCAGGGTGATGTGGAAATTGTTGAGGCAGCTTGCAATCAATTTCAGGGGATTTCCACAGGGGAGGAAAAACTCATCAATGAGGAAGTGTTAAATTGCATTCATGTATGGTTACTCAGGAGCAAAATGATCACCTCCTAGCAATGCCAGATTTGAAGGAGCTCAAACAGGTGGTTTTCTCTATGAACCCTCATTCTACTGCAGGTCCTAATGGTATGAATGGCAAGTTTTTTCAAACTTGTTGGGATATTATTAAACCTGACTTATTAGCAGTCTTGCATGCCTTCTTTTGTGGCCATTCCATCCTAAAATACTTCACTCATACCTGTTTAATACTCTTGCCAAAGACAAACAATCCCAATAAGCTTTCTAAGTTCATGCTCATTAGTTGTAGTAACTTTTGTCAGCAAGGTGATCTCTAAGTAATTGTGTCTGAGGCTAGCTCCTATTCTTCCAGATCTGATATCCCTGAATCAGTAAGGATTTGTAAAAGGGAGAAGTATTTCTGAGAATATTATGCTAGCTCAAGAAATAATTCATCATATTAAGAAATCAGTGGTGGGGGGTAATGTGGTTCTCAAGTTAGACATGGCCAAAGCCTATGATAGGGTGTCTTGGTCTTATATTTGCATTGTCATGAGAAAAATGGGTTTTGCTAAAGGGTTCATTGACATGGTTTGGAGGACTATGTCAAACAACTAGTACTCCATTTTAGTCAATGGAACTATGCAGGGTTTCTTTCATTCCACTAGGGGATTGAAACAAGGTGATCCTCTCTCCCCTACATTCTTTGTTATTGGGGCTAAAGTGTTATCTAGGCTTCTCAATGGATTGCACCTTTCACCTCAGTATCATGGTTTTCACATGTAAAAGAAAGGCCCTCAAATAAACCATCTCAATTTTGTTGATGACATTATCATTTTCACCTCAGGCAGAAGTAAATCTCTTGAGTTGATTATAGGGGTTTTATCTGTGTATGAAGAGGTTTTTGGGAAGCTTGTGAATAATAACAAGTGCCATTTCATCATGCCCACTCATGTCTTTAAAAGATCTGTGGACAGAGTCAAGCACATCACTGGCTTTATCCAAAAGAAATCTCCTTTTATATACCTTGGTTGTCCCCTGTATATTGGGAGGCAAAGGATAATTTATTTCTCAGATATAGTATCTAAGGTGGTGTCAAAAATTTTTGGCTGGAAATCAAGGCTACTTAGTTTTGGAGGTAAAATCACCCTTATAAAGTATGTATTACAACCCCTTCCCATCCATATTTTATCTATTGTATCCCCTCCCTCTACCACTCTGAAGAAAATCCAGAGGATGATTGCTGACTTTCTTTGGGGCTGGCTGGATGAGAAGAGAAAATATCACTAGTCTTCATGGAGGAATCTGAGCTTCCCTCTTGAGGAGGGAGGAGTAGGAGTTAAAATGATCTCTGAGGTGTGTAAATCCTTCCAGTTTAAACAATGGTGGTCCTTTAGGACCAAGAATACTCTGTAGGGGGAATTCCTGAAGGCAAAATATTGACAAAGATCCAATCCTATTAGTAAAAGAAAGGATACTGGGGATTCCCTTGTTTGGAAACATATAATGCAGAACAAACATGATATGGAACCTCATATTTTTTGGAAGATCAATTCTGGAAACTGCTCCTTTTGATGGGATAATTAGCTAGGGATTGGCCCCCTTGCCCAGTTTAGAGAGGTGAGTAGTTGGCTTAACAACGCTAAGGTAGCTGAGTTTATTCAAGGAGGTCAATGGAATGAGGAGCTTATCATGAACATAGCCCCTTCCCAGCATGTTGTTGCTATTTTGGCCACTCCTTTACAGTTATAGCATGGGGTCCCTAACAAGGCTATGTGGAGGTTGAATCCTGATGGAGCCTTCACTGTTTCTTCTGCTTGGAACATTATCAGAGAACACATACTAAAGATCACTCTCAACAGATATATCTGGCACAAGAAGGTCCCCTTTAAATGCTCTTTCTTGCTGTGGAGAGCTTTAAGGGGAAAGTTGCAAACAAATGAGAATCTTAGCAAGTTAGGGTAGGATCCTAAGGACTGTTATTGTTGTCACAGGCCAGGGATAGATACAGTGGAGCACATCTTTGTATTTTTCCAGTTTGCTATTAATGTGTGCAAATATTTTGCTGCCTTCAGTGGAATTGTGAGTGATTATCTCACCTTACATCATTACATCATGAGGTGGTGGGAATTTGGGTATAAAAATGAAGCTCATAGACTTTTTCTCTAAGCTATCCCCATTCTTATCTGTTGGAACTTATGGAAAAATAGATGTGCAAGTATATATGGGGGTAAGAAGTCTAGCTTGATTAGAGTTAAGTATTTGGTGTTTAGGGATGCTTTCTTCCTAATGAATATTACTTACCCCTACATCAATTGGCCTGTGAGCTGGAATGAGTTGGTGTAGATGGTTGAGAATTGTTGCCATGTTACCAAAATTATTCTAGTGAGGTGGAACAAGCCTCTTGACAATTAGTGTAAACTAAATTCTTATGGTAGTGCCTTGACCAATGGTAGAATTGGAGCAAGGGATTATCAGGAATAGGGAGGGTAACTTCTTGATGGCATACTCTAGTCCTCTTGGTGAAGGTTTGAACAACTTAGTTGAAGTGCAAGCTGCTTTGTTTGGTGTTGTGTGGTGCCTTCAGATAGGTTTTAACAAGGTTCTTCTGGAGGTTGACTTCCAACTCTTTTGTACATGGATTAATCAACATTCCAACCCACCTTGGAATATTAGCCAATCAATAAGCAGACTCCATTATTATGTTTCTCAATTGGAAGGTTTTAAGTGTACTCACACTTTTAGAGAAGCCAATTATGTGGATGATAGTTTGGCTAACCACAGGCACAACATTACAATTCCTCAAGTATATTTTGATCTTCACTAGATTCCTAAGGATGCTAAAGCTTATTACTTTCTAGACAATATTAAGATGGTTGCATTTAGGAGGAGGAAACTGAAGAGGATTAAAGAACCTCCATGAATGGCTATCTTCTGGTTACATCTTTCTACTCCTGTGGACTGTTCCGTATGATAGTTGCTAGTGTTTTTCTTTTCTTTATGCATTGTAAAGGGAGAGTCTCCCTAATTTAATGGCTTTCCTAGACTCTTTGTATGGAGAAGAGTCCTCTTTTTAGGTGTTTTCTCTTTTTTCTCATAGATATGGAGACAGTTTGGCCGACCTTAGTAGGTTGGCCTTTTGTTCTTCACCATAGATTGGAGGTAAGGTTTTATGTCGCCCTCCATGTATTTTGCCATCGTTCATGTATAATAAAGCTTTGGGGTGGTTCTCAATCCCTGACCATCCAAGGGAGTGGGGAACCCTTGGCATAGATTTGTTTCCCTTAAAAAAACTCTAAGTATCTTCTTTTAACCTCAGTTTATGATTTATGTTGACTCTGTGCAATCTTCAATCTTTCTCAAATGATCTTCACCTTCTCCATAGTTTGGTGAACCAAGTCTGTTCCAATATGTTTTGCTTCACCTACCTCAAACCAATCGATCAGGGATCTGCATCTCCTCCCATAAAGAGCCTCATATGGAGCCATCTGAATACTCAAATGGAAACTATTATTGTAAGCAAACTCAATTAGAGGTAAATGGTCATCCTAATTACCTTTAAAGTAAATGATGCAGGATCTCAACATATCCTCTAAGGCTTGAATTGTTCACTTTGCCAGGCCATTAGTCTGTGGGTGAAAAGTAGTGTTAAGGTTCACCTTCGAACCCAAGCTTTTCTAGAACGATCTTCAAAACTGGGCAGTGAATTAAGCTCTTCTATCTAAGATAATATACAAAGAAACTCCATGCAGTCTTACAATCTCCTTTATGTATAGTCGGGCATAATCCTCTATGGTGTCAGTCATCTTTACTGCCAAAAAGTGCACAAATTTTGTCATTCGATCAACTATCACCTAAATCAAATTATGTTATCTATGAGACCTTGGTAAGACTATGACGAAGTACATGTTGATCATCTCCCACTTCCATTCTAGAATCGCAAAGTTCTGAGCCACTCCACATGGCCTTTAATGCTCAATCTTAACTTGTTGGCTTTTTGGGCACTTAAAAATGAACTAAGTGATATCTTTCTTCATCCCACTCCACCAATAAACTTCCCCCAAGTCATGGAACATTTTAGTTGACCCTCTGTGATTCTTTCTCGAATACCATCAACATCGAGAAAACATAAACTACCTTGATATTTCAATACTTCATCTCCCTCTTTGGAGAAAGCCATCACTTTCTGCTTATGCATATATGTTTTTAATTGCAGCAAGATAAGGTCTTGGACTTGTTTCTGTTTTACCTCCACTACTAGAGATGATACAGTCCCATTGTGAACAAGTATGTCGCCTTCACCAGATTTATCTAGTTGAACTCCCAATTGTGCCAGTATGTGAACCTCTTTACCTGGCTCCTTTTTCTCTTCCCCCAGAAGAGTAGTACTTCTTAAAGATAACCTGCTAAGAGCATCAATAATTATGTTAGCCTTAGCTGGATGGTAGAGGATGATCATGTTGTAGTCTTTAAGCAACTCATGCCACCTCCTCTACCTCAAATTAAACTCTTTCTGAGTAAAGGCATATTGTAGGCTTTTATGGTCTGTGAAGATATCAACATGTGCTCTATATAAGTAGTGGCGCCATAGCTTGATAGAAAACACCATTGTTACCAATTCCAAGTCTTATGTGGGATAATTCTTCTTATGCACCTTGAGTTACTTAAAAGCATAAGCAATAACTTTTCCCTTTTGCATCAACACGCATCCTAATCTAACTCTCGCAGTATCATAGTAAATGATGAATCCATTAGTTCCTTTGAGCAAGGTCAAGATTGGGGCGATGGTCAACCTTGTTTTTAATTCTTGAAAGCTCCTCTCACACTCATTGGACCATTGAAACTTGACCTTATTCTAAGTCAGTTGAGTCAACGGTACAGATATGGAAGATAACCCGTTAACAAATCTATGGTAGTAACCAGCCAAACCCAGAAAACATATTATGTCAGTCAGAGAGGTTGGTCTAGGGTAGTTCTTGACTGCCTCAATCTTTTGAGTGTCCACTCGTATACTATTGCCTGAAACCACATGGCTTAGGAATTCCCCAGATTTGAGCAAAAACTCACACTTCAAAAACTTTAGATATAACTCATTATCTTTGAGCGTCTGCAAAGCAATCCTAAGGTGATTAACATGCTCATCCTCATCTCTCGAATATACCAAAATGTCATCGATGAATATAATCATGAACATGTCAAGGTACTGTCTAAATACTTTGTTCATCAAGTCCATGAAGGATGCAGGTGCATTTTTTACCCAAAGGACATTACCAAAAACTCGAAGTGACCATATCGAGTTTGGAAAACCATCTTTGAGATGTCATATTCTCTCACTATCAACTGGTGATAGCGTGATCTCAGGTCTATCTTGGTGAAAATAGTGGCACCCTGAAGTTGGTCAAACAAGTCATCAATCATTGGAAGGGGATACCTATTCTTGACTATCACATTATTCAGCTAGCGATAGTCAATACACATTCTGAGGGAACCATCTATCTTTCGCACGAATAAGACCGGAGTGCCCTGTGGAGAGACACCATTTTCTAATAAAACACTTCTCTAGCAAGTCTTTCAACTGCTCTTTCAACTCTTTCAACTCAGTAGGGGCCATTCTATATGGTGGAATAGATATAGATTGGGTGTTAGGAAGAACATCAATTCCACAGTCAATTTTCCTATTAGGAGGGACTCCATCAAGATCCTCAGGAAACTCATTTACAATCAGGACAGACTCAAGGGTAGGAGGCTCAACATCGTCAGCCTTAACTCGCACGAGGTGATAGATACATCCCTTTGAAATTAAATTTCGTGCCTTATTGTAGGAAATAAACATACTTTAGGGTGCAATAAAATTACCATTCCACTTTATAATAGGTTCATTTGGAAATTGAAATTTGACAAATTGGGTTCTACAATCGCCAAAGGCATAAAAGGCGTGAAGTCAATCCATGCTAATAATCACATTGAAGTCAATCATCTCTAACTCAATCAAATTAGAAAGAATATCCCTATGTTAAATGGACACCACATAATATCTATAGACCCTCTCAACAAGAATGGAATAACCAACAGGAGTGGAAACAAAAAATGGCACAAGCAAGAATACAGAAAGAATCTCAAATCTACTAGCAACATATGGCGTCATAAAGGAAAAAGTTACACCTGGATCAAGCAAAGCATAATAGTTAAATATAAAAACTCAAAGCATACCCATCATAACTTCTGGTGCAGCCTCTTGGTCTTGTTTGTTCCCCATTGAATACGGACGGTTTGTCCAATCGCCTGTTCCTGGTGCAGCATCTCCCTGATTATATTTGGCTGGTGGTGCTGTAGTAGAAGACTGGGCCTTCTTTCCCCATATTGGACACTCCCTATGAAAATGTGTAACGACTCGAAAATTTTAGAAACTCCTTATGGCTGTTCTTGTATGATGTTATACTGGTCATGGTTGAAATATGGTAGCTACGGGTTGATTTTAAGTGGCCGAACGCAAAATGGATCATTTTGGGGCGTAGAGAGGCCGTTTGGACAGTGAGCTTCACAGACCATAACTTTTGATGTGGGTTGAACCGTGTGGGTTAATAAATATAAAATTTAATCTCTTTGAATTATATTTGTAACGCAACTGGTTTCACTCCATTCCAAGTTCGTATAAGAACGTTATGGTCCAAAGAGTGAGACTGCCTGAAATTCGGAAGACACTGGAAAGGGGCCCTGAAAATGGCCCAAGG
>JBCEWC010021160.1:0-10592 GCA_038996855.1 Solanum aculeatissimum | reverse complement strand
AATTTATTAAATATAAATTTTAAAATGATTCGAATTATATTAAATTTATGAATATATTAGTCCAAATAAATGTTATGGATTAATATAATTGGGTTAGTTATTTAAGTCTGATAAATACGGATTTAATTAAAACTCATGTTAATAGATTTGGGATTTAATAAATGAGCCCAAATTAATAAGCCCAATATTATTTCATCCAAGAGATCCATCTTGGTGCAATGTGTCAAATGACGTGGCACGCCAAGTCAAACAAAGAAGCTAATAAGATCATGTCATATGTCAAAATGACAAACCTATTTCATTAAAGTCCAATATGTCATATCACTTAAATCTGATTAGCCGAAGGGAAGTCTTTCCTATTATAATTCATTTATTCTACATCTATAAATAGGGGTCTTCATAATTCAAAGGGGGGCCAAGAATTCTAACAAAAAGCTAGAGAGAGCTCATGAATCAAATGCCACAAATTTCTCTACAAGTTCAAGAATTCAAATATTCAAGCATTCAATTTCAAGAACAAACTTAAAAGCTCTTGAACTCAAGATCAAGATAAAGAACAAATTCAAATTTCAAGATCGGAGTTCAAGAACAAATTTCAGATGCAAGGTCAAGCTCAAGAGTCCCTTGAATTTTCACCCGAAAAGGCGAATCAGAGGATTTATAGAGATTATAACACTCGCATATTGAAATCAAATACTACAATTGTTGGAATATTTTCGTTCTTGATTATTATTTTCTTAACACAAATTTTATCGTCTACACTAATATTTGATTGTTTTTTTTATGAAATATTTACTTTTCTAATTAAAACATCTCTATGTCAAGATCAACATCAGGTACTATTGTTGACCCACATAATCTAGAGGCATTATCTTATGCTCGATGTAGATTAACTAGCCAGAGAGGCGTTACTATTAGGGAAATACCACATCAGCTTGAAACAGATTTACTTGATATAATAAATATTTTCAACATGGTTTGTTTTTAACTAAATGTAATTATTATCGGTTGTTAAATATACATGTTTCTTGTTCTAGGCAATAGGTCTTCCATTAATACTTCTACACCTGCTTTGGACAAAGGAAAGAACATAATTGAATGTTGCCCTTGCACTTTTGAAATAGGTAAGTCGCATATGTATGTTGCTAATATTTGATTAATTTTTTATGAAATGTTTGCTATTCTTATTAAAACATCTCCATGTCAGGGTCAACATCTGGTATTATTGCTGACGCACATAATCCAGATGCAACAATAATTGGGGCGCAAAGAAGTCAAAAGAAATGCATAACAGGAACAAAGGTTCCTCTCAGCGTACACTTATACCTGCATTAATCGGTCAGTTCTATTTCAAACTTATATTAAAAATTCTCTTGCAATTGATTTACACAAGTAATAGATTAGGTGAAATATGTTGTTTCAATATTAAACAATTACCCAGAATGTGAGTATTTTAAAGAAGGTCCCTTTATGTAAATACTGTGCAGCAAAAAGATTTGAATATGAATCAGCAGGATTTTGCTGCAGTAATGGCGCAATTAAATTGACATCACATAAAATGCCTACAGAATTATTAAATCTCTACCTAGCCAACACCGATGAATCTATACATTTTCGTACCTACATTAGAATGTACAATAATATGTTTGCATTTACTTCTCTTGGGGTCAAGTATGACTAAGAGCTAGCAACAAGATGCCATGGTATCTATACTTTTAGAGTTCAAGGATAAATGTATCATTTCATAGATGATTTGATACCATCAAATCAATAACCTAAAAATCTCCGATTATATATTTATGATGAGGTCATTGAAATGTTGAATCGTATGAATTCCTCTAATAAAGCAAACCAATCACTTGTTCAAAAATTAATGAGCATACTAAAAATAAATCCTTATTGTGTCTTCCTAAAATCTCTAATACAAGTATCAAAATTGTCAAACTTGTATATTGCATTGAAGTGTGAGTCTAGGTTAAATCAACAAGTTTATAACTTACTAACTATTTTGGAAGTGGCAACAATATGGTTAGACCAAAATCTAGGCAATAACAGTATTGCACCACATATCTAAATTTATCCTTGTAGTAACAAAAGTCAGTTAGTGAATTATTGCTATGGTTGTTATGATCCTTTACAATATCTATTGTTATTTTCATATGGTCAAAATGGATGGCATAGTGAAATTAAAAGAGTTGTACAGACTCCCAAAAAGATAAAATCGATCTCGTTGTCAGAATGAACAACTTCCAAGTTTATCAAATATGTGTTCTATTGATGGATTACTTGATATAGAAGTTGAAGTTCTACAAAAGGGAAAATGAAAAGAGATAATATTTCTTGTCGTGAATACTATTGTTATAAATGTTAAATGGGAGATAACGAGATAAATGGAATATTACATTCAGGAAGACTTTTCCAACAATATTCAGTTGATGAATTCATAAAAGTTGAAACTCAAAGATTAGATTTTGTTTCATATAATCAAGATTTATTCTGAACTGATGCATTACAAAGGCTTATGGATTTTCTTAGACATGGGGATACAAATGCTTCAAAAATAGAAAAATACAAATTACTTCCAGTAAATTTTACAGAGGTCCTAGAGATATGCGTCAACGTTATATGGATGTTATTGCTTTAGTTCAACATTTTTGAAGACCTGACATATTTTTTACTATAACTTGTAATTCTTCTTGGGTAGAAATTAAAGAATCTTTATTGGCAGTTGATGAAGCTCAAAATAGACCTGATTTGATTTGTCGAGTATTTACAGCAAAACTTGAAGAGCTAAAAACAGATATATTAAGAAGAAATATATTTGGGAAAGTCATTGCGTTTATGTACACCGTTGAATTTCAAAAGCAGGGTCTTCCTCATGCTCATTTTCTTTTGATTCTTGTTGATGATTTCAAGTTACTTACTCCTGAATCTTATGATCAAACTATTTCTGCCGAACTGTCTATCTTGATGAAAATTCTTATTTACATGAACTTGTTAAAAAATACATGATGCATGGTCCCTGTGGTCGATTGAAACCTACAAATTCATGTTTGAAAAAAAAGGATCCTGCAAATTCAAATACCCAAAGGATTTTGCTAATGAAACAATAAAGGATAAAAATTCATATGCAATTTATAGAAGAAGAAATACTGGCAAATATGTGAAAATCGGGAAGCAGCTTTTTGACAATGTTTGGGTTGTTCCTTCTAATACTTATCTACTTAGCAAATTTAACAGTCATATCAACGTTGAAGTATGTTCTGATATAAAGATTGTCAAATATATTTACAAATATATATGTGTGTGTCTGTGTGTGTGTGTGTGTGTGTAAAGGACATGATAAAATCATTTTTTCCATACAAGAGAATGATGCTAACGTAGAAGTAGATAAAATAAAAGAATATTAATCTGCTAGATGAGCCTCGGCATCAGAAGCCATATGGAATTTGTTTGCTTTTCTTATTAGTGAAATGAATCCAGTTGTTTATCATCTTCAGCCACACCTTGAAGGGCAACAATTTCTCTCCTTTAAAAGAGTTGACAACATAGATAAAATTATTAATAACTCTATGATTTAAAAGACAATGTTAACAGAATTCTTCTTGATGAATAAAACAAATGAACATGCTAAACAACTCAATTTACTATATAAAGAATTTTTCCAGCATTTTGTGTGGTCACCATCATAGAAAATGTGGACACAAAGACAACGAGATAATGTTATTGGTCGTGTTGTCACATGTCATCCAACAGAAGGAGAAAGATACTATCTTAGATTACTGAATGTTAGAGCCCCAAAATCCTACAAGGATCTCCGAAAAATAGATGGTAAATATTATGACACGTTTAAAGAATTTGCAGAAAAAAAGAGGATTGTTACATCATAATAACACCATACTTGAATGCATGTTAGAGGTTGTAAGTTATCAAATGTCTTATAGTTTACGTCGTATTTTTGCTACAATATTAGTGTATTGCACTCCAGATAATCCAAAAGACTTATGGAAAATTTAAAGATTCAATGTCGGAAGACTTCAAGAACTTACCTAATACAGATCTGAAGTAGGCTCGACATTTCGCTTTAAACCATATTAATGATATATTACATAGAAAGGAGCATGATATTAATGAGTATAAACTTGTTTCTGAAAATATTATGCACTCAAGAATAACATTAGAAGAAAAGGATGTTAGCTTTGAAAGAAACATAATTGTTATTGAAGAAGATTTACTCCTACTTAAAAAATTAAATACAGAACAAAGAAAAGCATATGATATTATTTTTCAAAAAGTATTCACCAACAAATTAGGAGCCTTTTTTATTGATGGACCAGGAGGAAGTGGTAAAAGATTTTTGTATCGTGCTTTATTAGCCACTTTAAGATCCAAGGGGTTTATAGCTTTGGCGACTGCAACCTCTAGTGTTGCAGCATTGATTCTTCCCGGAGGACGAACAACTCATTCACGTTTTAAAATTTTGATTAATACTGATGAACAATTTTCTTGTAACATTAGTAAATAAATCTCTCTTGCCTGTTTAATTCAGGCGCAAAATTAATTGTATGGGATGAAGTATAAATGTCAAAAAAATATGATTGAAGCTTTTGATTCGCTTTTAAATGATTTGATGGACACAAATATACTATTTGGTGGAAAAGTTATAGTGACTGAGGGTGACTTTAGACCAACACTTCCGGTTGTACGAAGTGGAAAGAAGAAAGATTTTATTTGTCAAAGCATATTAAATTCTAGATTTGGAATCATCTTGAAAAATTGAGACTATTAAAAAATATGCGCGCAAGAACTGACCCTACTTTTTGTGAATATCTAATGAGAATTGGAAATGGAAAAGAAAATACAAATTTGAATAACAAAATAAAAATTCCAGAACTGTTTATTATTCCTTTCACTACTGAAAAAGAATCATTAAATCTCTTATTCAAGATTATATACCCAAATCTTCATGTCTCTTTTAATGATTCTTCTTTTATGACCTCTCGTGTTATTTTAACTACAAAAAATGACTTTATCGATGAAATAAATTATAAACTTATAGCTGAATTTCCAACGGAACCTAATATATCATTGCTACTGATGAAACTATTGAACCAAATGATCAAATTCAGTTTGAAGACTTCTTACACACTGTTAATCCTCCTGGCTTACCTCCATATAGACTAATCTTGAAACGAAATTGTCCAGTTATATTATTACAAAATTTAAATCCTTCAAAGGGTTTATGTAATGGTACATGATTACTATGTTGTGATTTCAAAACACACGTTATAAGCTGTAAAATTGCGAGTGGTGATTTCAAAGATAAACATGTATTTATCCCAAGAATACCATTACTATCATTGGAAGATGAAAAAATATTTGTTCCTTTTAAAAGAACTCAATTTCCATTACGATTATGCTTTGCGATGACAATAAATAAACCACAAGGAAAAATATTAGATTATATTGGTATTTATTTGCGCGAACCAGTTTTTTCTCATGGTCAGTTATATGTTGCTTTATCAAGAGCAAAGAGTTCCAATTGCATAAAAATACTAATTCGTCTGCCTACTGCAGATAGTGATGATAGTAAATCAACCTACAATGTAGTGTACAATGAAATTATTCAAAAAGCTTTACTATAAACATTCTTGTGTTATGTATATTTATTCGTAACGTGGCTTCGTCTGAATTTGATCAACTGGAAGACGATTTGAAAAAAGTAGAAGGCGAACCTGATTTCTCTCTGGACCTTAAACTCTTTGTTGATAATTTGTCCTTCAGTGTTGACAGTGTTGCACTTGCTAAGCTATTCCAACGAGCTAGAAATGTTCAAATGATAAAGGTAATTTAGCTGAATATCTATTATTTATGATGCTTTTTCGATGTAGTAGTATATTTCTTCCCTGCTCGGAGAAGGCACCCCTTCTTTGTGCTTTTTCTTTCTATGAAGTACTGAAGTTTGCTATAATGTTGCAGGTTATATATGACAAGCTCACAAAAAGAAGCAGAGGCGTTGATTTTCTGACAATGTGGACGAACGCAGGAGTAGAAGCTGTTGAACAACAATTCAATGGATATGTAAAGTGTTGTTCTTTGTGCTTGCCATTCATTATTACCTTTAAGTGCACTTATATTACAACGTCGGTTTAACGTTTCAATAAGTGAATACAAGTTGCAACACTATTTAGCAGATGAAAACACTAACGTTTCCTTTTCTTAGGGAGGCTAGATTGAAAGGCGGTCTCCATATGAATCCTGAGGCAAAATTGTTATTTATCATCAGGTTACATGGGTAAGAATTGTTTTGGTGCTCTTCATTCTATAGTAATACTTGGTACTCATAAAATTTGGTCTTTTAGGATTAACACAACGCCCCCACAACCCAAAAAGATTTTGCAGCAACTACGTTTACGACAGGTACACACAACTCCTTTCTTATACCCCTCAAAGAAAACGAGTATAATTTGATGTTTGCTGGTGTGTTAGGGAATGCTTGGATTGGCTTTTTTTAAATGAGTTACTTTTCATATCATTGTGTTATTTTGTTTGCTGGAAAATCCACTTTTGAGTTTGAGTTTGAGTTTGTGTTAAGAGTTATAACTCTTCCACCTGATAGTTAATACCTGTGTAAATCCTCACTGACTTGTTATACCAATGTTATTCAACATTACATTATCTCTTTTTTCCAGACCCCACTTGTCGGATTACTCTGGATATATTGTTTTTGTATTGATCATTTCATTTAAACTATAATGAGTATTTTAATTATAGAAACATGTCATTCTTTTTTGGGTTGCCTAAAATGCAAAGTGAGTCATATAAAATGAAATAAAGGGAGTAGTTCTTTCAAAGAATAGAGTAGATTTGGCTTTGTCGTTTATGCAATAAGAGTTGAACCTTCTATTGAAATACTTTATCGGCCTTTTGTTTTCCAGTGTGAGAAAGAGTATCATGTTGATTGCTTGTCAAGGAATGAAAAGACCAAAAAGTTGCTCTAAAGCATTAGCTAGAAGTTGTAAGCTCTTGAGTATTTTTTGAAATCTTGAATTATTTCGTACAACAACAACGTATCTAGTGAAATCCCACAAGTGGTAAAGTATTTTATTCTTGAAATGTTTCAATGATCACAAAATTGATTATTTATTTCTTTTTAGAGTAGTTTTTTGAATTTATAATAAGTGGTTAAATTGTATGGACTTGTTAATGTACTATTACAGGTGTGCTCAAAAGCTACTGAACCAGATAGCAGAAATAAGAGACTGAATTATAATTTTCTAGAATTCATTGTGATAAACTTCAATTTGTATCAGTGACCAAAATTGGCAATTTAATTCATCATCATGGTTGTGCAGAATATGACTGTTGATAAAGATACAATCGTTCCTTGTCATCAGTAAAGAAATTTGCTTGCAACATTAAATTGATTTCGCCTCAAATGACTAATCAATTCTCAAACCTCATCTTAGTTGTCGTGTTGGCACGAGTGCGCCACATCTAGTATGATAAAAAGCTACAAAACTACATCTTGATGTTTAACTTAATTTTCATTCCATTAATTGTTTGGAATTTGGAAATTACCACCTAAACCTAATCAACCATATCGTGCAACAGCCAGCAGGTGAATATTCTCGACTAATTATCATTAATTAACTTCAAATTGACTTCATTAAGGTTGTGTTTAGTAGGGACGAAAATATTTTTCATTCCTGGAAAACGAGTTATAAATGAGTTGATTTCTAATTTATTTTATCATATTTGGTTGGTGAGTACTATTGTTTTATTTCTTTTCCCCAATTCTATTTCGACCTACCCAATTCCCCATACTCTACCCCAAAAAAATAAAAAATAATTTTGCACTCTACCCCGTGCCTCCAACCGCCCCAAGCCCCCACCCCATACAAAAAAATATCTAAATAAATTTGAAATTTTTAAAATTTTAATTTTTTTAAAAGATAAATTTTTTAACTTTTTAGTATGGGAAGTGGGGGTTGGAGTAAAAAATTGAAATTTTCAAAATTTGAAATTTATTTAGATTTTTTTTTTTGTATGGGGGTGAGGGCTGGGGGAGGTTGGAGGCGCGGGGTAGAGTGCAAAATTAATTTTTATTTTTTTGGGGTAGAGTATCGGGGAATTGGGTAGGTCGAAATAGAATTGGAGAAAAGAAATAAAATTTTCAAAATGTGAAATTTTTTCAAAAATAAAATTTCAATTTAATTTTATTTTAAAAAATAATATTTTTATTTGGGAAGGGGGTAATGGTAGGGACAGAATAAAAAAAATTTATTTGAAATTGGATAAGAATTTTGAAAAATATTTTCTTTAATTTTTGAAAGAAAGTCATTTTCCTTGAATTTGAGAAAAATAAATTAATTTGAAAAACAATTAAGCGGAGAAATTTGGAAAACATTTTCCGAAAAATACTTTCCCTTCCTTCAACATAGCGTCGTGGTCATTAGCTTGTGTTGGTTTGTGAGAAACTTCATTGGTAGCAAGCTTTTGGGGTTTAAGTTCAAATTACCAGTTGATAAAATGGTTACCATATTTAATTGAGTGATGTTTTAAAAGACCGGATATATCATGGGAAGTTTATTCAAATTTGGTGGATTTTTCAAGGAATTGAACACATTGTATTTAGTTATTTGAGGGTATATGTTCACTATTATACATTTATTCTTGTCCTATAAATTTGAATCTTTACACATTATAATTTAATAAAATATTGCAGCAAAGATCAAAAAACACATTTTCAATTTCATAGATATTCAAATATATGTTGATCAAGCATTTAATATGATATAAACCTCATGGGATCCAGGTGCATTCAACAGAAGATGAACATAAAAACGAAACTATTAAATAAGTAACTTTGGATTGATCAACCTCTGGTTGAAAGTAAATATTCTAACCATGGTTTGACGGTGAACCAATGAATCAGACCATAATTTGAATCGTCCTTTGATGTTCTAAATAAATCATTCATTACACTTATTCCACCGCAGCAGTGAAATCACCATCTGGAAACCTATAAATAGGTCTGGCTACCCATTTACCGGGAACTCTAATTTTAAATATCTGAGTCCGACACCATAGTCTTTCATTGCCCACAACCTAAAAGTATTAGGCGCACCCCATCAAGCAGATTAGAGGAAGAAGCAAAGCATTCCATCTAATACTGAAACACTATAGTTCCCGTAGATAAAAACGGAAAGATGAGAGTGCATTTGCTCTAAAAATGGTATCCTTGTATATACCTCAGTTGAAATATTGAATGAAACGATGCAAAAACTGCAAGGAATCCAATGAAATGCTCCATGTACAAATGCCAAAGGCTGCTCAGAACCAAAACGACTCCTCGCATATCTAAAGACGCCAGGGACTCGATATCCAACCTTCTCCAAGAAGCACTTTTTAGTGCCAGAATTCCGCATTGTGTTTGTGATTTCTGGTCGTAAATGTGAAGTATTTTGTAGTCGTGAGCAGTTTCCAAAAGTAGAATTCATTATTCCAAATATGGGATAAGGAAGTCGTATTGATTCTCTCGTCGAGGGGTTTCACAACAAAAGAAACTCATGGGTAGATCTAGGAACAACTCGGATCAGAACCAATACATTACAAGAAGCACATAGTATGTGAAAATATGGATTGTCGTTTGAAGAGAGATAATCAATATTTTGCACATCGTGAGGGGAGGATAAAGAAGAAGTAGAATATAAGTTATGAAGAACATGAGTTCTACTGAATTTGGAATGCACAACAAGAAATCTTACCTCATCCTGATGATGCTTCATCCAAAAGTAAGGATCGGATGTTACATCCCAAGATTATTCAACACATTTGAATCGGAGAAGAAATCGCAGGGGCAACCAACTAAAGATCTCCCTCAGCAAGTCTTGAGAAAGAATGACTCCCTAGACCAAAAAACAAGTATAATATAAGAGGAGAAAAATACCTATTAAACTGAATAAGAAGTAGTCAGTCACCTGAGAATGAGCAACACTGTCTATCTTCTTTTCTGCAGTTTAATTTTTTAAAAATAAGATTAGCAATCCAACCAACTAGTTCAGATCGAGTATAGTAAAATTAAAATTAGACCTTTGCAAGTATGAAGTGATTTCTTCTTCTTCTGTTGTTTGAAATTTTTGCTATCGCTAATCTGATTCGTATTTGCATCGGATCTCTTCCTCTTCATCTTTGGAGCTTCTAGATTTGCACCGACTTCATCCTCTTTTGTGTCATGCTCTATGAAAATGAATAGATCCCTCTTTTTGATCCTTTGCAAACAGAAAAAAAGACCTACATGGCCAGATTCAAAACGAAAACGGCGGCGGCCTTTTCTGAGTGAGCAGACAATGGGACGCAATAGTGTTAGGGCCAAGTTTTAATTTAGAAAAAATTACAGAATTACACAATATTTGAAAATTTAATTACAATTATTCTCTATCATTTAAGAAAATTACTAAATTTCCTTTTTTCGCTATTTCGGTGATACATAACACAAATTTTTGCTATTTTGCTGATACATAACACAGATTTATAAACTATCAGTTAGTTTCACTGATACCTAAAAAAATTAAACAACCAATTAATTA
>JBCEWC010021159.1:0-10593 GCA_038996855.1 Solanum aculeatissimum | reverse complement strand
AAATGTAGAAAAGTATTGTGTTGATAGTTCTTTGGGCTGCTTTGATTGAAATAAACAGGTAGGTAACAAAAATTGCAGCAATGTGCTGCAAATTATCTTGCAGAAAACCGACCACCAGAGGTCGATATTCAAACAAAATAACAAAAGTAATACCGACCACTGGAGGTCGGCATTCAAACAAAATAACAGCAGCAATACCGACCACTGGTGGTCGAGATTCAAACAAAATAACAAAAGTAATACCAACCACCGGAGGTCGGTATTTAAACAAAATAAAAAAAATAATATCGACCACTGGAGGTCGATATTCGAACAAAATTAAAAAATAATAATACCGACCACTGGAGGTCGATATTCAAATAAAATATAAAAAATAATACCGACCACTGGAGGTCGATATTCAAATAAAATAAAAATAATAAAACCGACTTTTGGGTGTCGTAAATAAAATAATAAAATAAAATAAAAAAAGTATGTCGACTTAAAATTAAAATTGACTTCTGGAAGTCGGTATATATTGACCTTGGGAGGTCGGTATCCTAAAGCGACCAAGCTTTTACTGACATTAGCTCGGAAGTCGGTATTTAGTTGGTATTTTTGACAATACCGACTTCCGGAAGTCGGTATTTACAATTTTTTTAGTAGTGACATGCAAAAACTTAGAGAGCTTATCAATAAAGTCTTGGGAATTCTCATCATCTTTTGAATCGAAGAACTCTGGAGGGTTCATCCAAGTGAAATCTCTCACCCTAGAGGTTAGAGTTGAACCCAAAGGAGGATTAACTGGTCTGGCTTGGTTGGTCACCACTTGAGTCAGCATAGTAACAATATTTCAAAATTCATCATGGGTTACTTTCTCCCTCTAGGCCCTTGGGGAGCCTGCTCCTCATTAGCCCGGGCCTGTCTAGGAAGAGGGGCTCTTCGTGGAGGCATCTTTTGAAAGAGTGACAAAAATACCATCAAATTAGTAAATCTTACAAAATGATTCATAGCACGACATAAGGGGCAATAAAGTGAGACAATTCCTAAAACATTGCCATACCCTCTCACTCATAGGTATGGTGCACAACACACCCATGAATAAGACTCTACTTAACGCGACATGTTAGACTCTGAGTACTATTTACAAACCTAGTTTTTTGATACCATCTTTGTCACAACTCAAGCCTAGGGCCTAAGAGTGATATGGTTAATGGAAATCTGAGGGTCCCCAAACTAGCCTCAAATCATACATTCACACATCATCAGTTCAGAAACAGATAAATAACATATAGAGCACATAATTCTAAGGGATACAGAACTTTGGACTCAAGCTATAGGGATGTCATAGGGTAGGGAGTTGCATGGATTCACATAACACATATTATGTAGGAACTAAGGGGCAGGTAAGTATGACTCATGCTATGGAGACAGGATGAGGCTTAGGACTGCCATAATCATCACAAGCATAACATGATCATAGTAAAAACATAATACATAGCCATAGTATCTCGAAAAAGCATATAATATGAGCATATAATGGAATCTAATTTGTCCAACAATCCCTTTACATAAGATAAGGCGGGGGCCATGACATGTCCTAGGCTCATCCTTAAGTCGTAAGATAGAAAAGAAATAACACAACTTAAGGTAGAAGATGGTGGGTCTTGCCCTTTGAATAAAGGGCTCACCACTAGAAACAATTCAAGATCACTAAGATAACCGTCCAAAGATGGATATATATCGTCTCCGTGCCTACATGGTTAGATTTGTAGATAAACGAGTATGCGTTAGTACATATAATGTACTAAGTATGCGAGCATGCAATACATATGTACGCAATAATAGTCACCTCTTAATGCAATATGACAAGGGCACACACACACACACACACACATATATATATATATGAGGAAATATACAAGAAAGATTGTAATATCAATATGCCATGACATCCATGATGCATGAATGAGATAGTATCAGTCATAGTGGGGATGTGACCTCAATCGACACAAGATAGGCCAAGCGAGCTACTACTTGGAATTGGACTATTGCCAGGTAGATCCCAAGTCAACCCAAAAAGGGGAAATACAAGTCAATCCCATGAAGGGAGAATCCCATGCTATCATATGGTTATGGGAAAAAGTAGGAACCCTTGGAGATAGTTTCCCCCGACATCCAATCTACTCGATGCTAAGTCACAACCCATGGGAATACATATACATATACAAGCTTTCAAATAGAGGCTTGTCTTTCAAATAAATACAATACATAGTTGGGCTTAAAAGCCAAATCATAATTTAAATCTTTTCATAATTAGGCTAAAGGTCAAACAAGAGTTCAAGTCTTAAGTTCAAGGATCAATGCATAGGAGTAGCTCATTCAAGACAACTACAAGTTGGTGTAAACACCCAAGGTTGCTCAATGAGCCATGTCAAGACAAGATGTGATCATATTCTAGTCGTATCCCATGTCGTTCAAGATAAAGTCAAGTCAAGTCAATGTGGGACTAAGCCCATATCAAGAGTTCCATCAAGATCAAGTTTCAAGTATGCATATGCCATGAGTGATGAGAGGAATGCATGGGAAATAGAGATTCAATCTTTAATCAACAACACAATATGAAATTCAAGTAAAATCAACGAGTAAATTCACATTCAAATCACAATTTAGATTACCCATGCTTAAATCAAGCTTTCAAGGGACAACACATATTCAAATGTTCATAATGTTCATGCAATTCTATATGTTGGGGCTTAATTCTCTTTAAAAACATCAAGTAAACATAACCCACAACATAATTTAATCAAATAAATAATAATCCAAAAGACCCATAATTAATGTAAGAATAAATTTCATAAATTAAAGAGTAAAAGAGATTTGGAGTCTTCATGGTTGAAAGGATCCATGAATCAATTTCCACATACCTAGATTAGCTAGAAGATTTATGGAGAAAAATGATTGGAGAAGAAGAGTTCCTTGAATTTTCAAGTTGAATCTTTAAGCCCTACTTGAGAGGAGCTTTCAAGAGAGAGTGAAAAATAATCTAAGTGTTTGAAATGAATTTGAATAGGAATGAAGGTGTATAGACTAAATCATATGTTTAGGAGGGCTTAGGAAGACTAAAACGACCTTAGGGAATCACCAAAATTACAATTAAACCATTAATGAACAAGCCTTAAAGAAGGCTGCCAGGGGTTGTTTAGATGGTCAACTTCACGGACCGTACAAAGTTACACTAGTCGTGAACCCTCCATGGAGCAACATTTAAAATATTTTCATTGACGAAGGTCCGAGACGTTAATTCCATACTTAGAAAATTTTCACCCCGACGCTTTGATGGCCACTTTCACGGGTCATATGATGTCTCACGGACTGTCCAGTGGTCCGTGTGGCTTGAATTTGTCATGAACCAAGTAAGTCTTGCATGAGAAGAAGCCACACGAGCCATCCAAGGCTCCACAGACCATTTGGCCTCTCGTCAAAATGACACAAGTTTTCGGAACGGTAATTTCATACTTAGAACCAATTCTTTGGTCAAGACCTTCACGAAACACTTCATTATGACTCGTATTAAGGACCACGAGGTACCTACACAATTCATTTGGTGGATCACGACCCGTATGGGTCCCGTAGTGCCATGTCTTAGTCAAAATTTCCAGAAAAATCCCTGCACAGGAAGTCTTACTAGAAAAGCCGTAACGTCATCATCCGAACTCCAAATCAAGTGAAACCAAGTGTATTGAAAAAACTAAATCACAAATCTTAAATTGGATAGGTCATGGACCACCTAGTTCATCGTACTAAGAGATATGGCTATTTGAAGTCAGTGCTTTCACAAATCTTCATGCAAAACTTATCCAAATGAGGTCCTTTAATCAAGACTTGATAAGTGAGATCAAACATTCATAAATCACTTAAGATAAGCTAGAAACCAGTGAGTTAACCATAGATAAGTTTCTCAAAATTCTGGGTTGTTACACAATATATCTCCATTGAGGTCATTCGTCCTCTAATGAGACAAGAGAAAGCTTGAGTAGAGTAAAAACACAATCAACAACACAGTCGTGGATGCAAAAATGCAACTTAAACATCAATTTTATAAAATCATCAAACTTATGCATTAAATATCATATAAAAATAGTCTTATGATCATGTATGCATGCAATATGATATGGGAAAATAGTTATGTAAGAATTTAGAGGAATTGTTCATATTTTGGTACCTTAGGCTTAAATAGGAGGAAAGAGGTAAGGATATCATTTCATTTAGGGGTGGAAAAGTTAAACCCAACCCGCTCAACCCACAAAATCTGTTCAAGTTTAACCCACCCATTTATTAGCTCAATCTATCTCAACCAAATCCATTTCAACCCATTTAAAATTGGGTTGATGTGCAACCCAAATTGACACGAGAGAGATCTTATCAAAATATTTTTAAAATACTTTTTTTTAATTTGATATATTTTATATAACTAGAATAAAGAAAAATATAATATAATTAAGTACTAAAATATTAAAGAAGAATAAATAAAATAAGAAAAACTTAGTAAGAGTTGGGGTCGACTTAGCTTGACCTGCTCTATAACCCATTACTCAACCTATTTTGGCCCAACCCATTTTGATCCAAGAAAATTTGGATTAAATTGGGTCTTGACCCATTTGTTTTCTTTATTATGACCTACTCAAATTTGAACCAACCCACCAAATTTCCACTACTAGTTTTATCATGTTCACTTCTGCTTCCCAAGTAGCATTCTCAATTTGTTGTTTCCTCCATAATACCTTCACAAATGTGACTTTCTTGTTTCTCAATATCTTTATTTTCCTGTCCAAAATCTCAACTAGTACTTCTTCATAAGTCAAATTCTCTTCAATACTTACATCTTTCAATGGAGCCACAAACTTTGCGTCACCCATAAAGTTTCTCAACATTGACACATGGAATACCAGATGAACCATAGCTAACTCCAATGGCAAATAAAGTTCATAGACTACCTTCCCAATCCATTTTAAGATCTTGTAAGGTCCTACATATCTAGAACTTACTCTTTTTGCCAAAATACAACACACCCTTCGTAGGTGAAACCTTCAAATAGACCTACTCATCGTCTTCAAACTCAAGGTCCCTTCTTCTAACATCAAAATATGACCTTTGGCAAATTTGGACAACCTTTAAACTCTCCCTTACGATCCTTACTTTCTCCATAATATCAAGTACTAAATCTAGTGCAGTAAAGGTCATCTCTCCAAATTCTAACCATCCCACTGATGGCCTATATCATCTATCATATAAGGCCTCAAACAATGCAATCTCAATACTTGAATCAAAACTATTGTTGTAGGTAAATTTAATAAGAGGTAGGCGATCATCCAAACCACCCTCAACATGTGTTCCAATGCTTGAATTATTCTTTTTGCTTACTCATCAGTTTGAGGATGAAATGCGATACTTAGCTTCACCTTATGTCATGACCCAAGGGTAGGTCCTACAAGTGACACGACGAATGAGAACCCAAGAGAGTCCCTAAAGAAGCATCATAACATTCATATACAGCTCATCGGTTCAGAATCACATAATTAAATAACAAACGCATAGTTCTAAGGGTATCAGGGCTTTGGACATAAGCTATGGGATGTCATAGGGAATGAAATTTTCATGGATTCACATAGCACATAACACATAAGAACTAAGTGAGGATAAGTATGACTCATGCTATCGGGATAGAAAGGGGTCTTAGGACTTTCCATATCATCTCATATCACATAAGCATATTCTCATAACATAAGCATATATAGTCATAGGCATAGCCTCCTTAAGCAACATACAACAAGTATAGAAATATAGTACGTAGAGTTTACAAGGTGTTTAAATATTCCTCTAATGTATGAAATAGAACGAGGGCTAAGACATGTCCTGGAGTCACCCTCAAAGTAAGGACGTAAAGCAACATAACATAGTAAGTATATATAAAATGGTTTGTCATTGGATGATACTACTCACCACAATTAACTAGCCATCAAGAGGTGGAAGGTAATAGTCTTCGGTCCCTACATGGTTAGATCATGTAGGCAAAAATGTATGCGTTAGTACGTTTGAATGTACTAAGTATGCGGGCATGCAAATGCTAATGAACATGTAAACCTGTAAATAAATGTTATATAACAAGGCAGATACATATAGAAAGAAGTTTATATACAAAGAAGAGTAGCGTATCAATATGCCATGAAAGAAATAATGCATGTGAAGCCAATATACTTCAACATAGTGGGGATGTAACCTCAACCGATATATAAGCCCAAGTGAGCTACAACTTGGAATTTCAATATTCACCCTACAACAGAAGAAAGGACGATCTACTTGCTAAAGGTAGACCTTACTCCTCCTTATGGAAACACCACCTATTTTTTAGAAATAACACCACTCTCTTTGGAAAGGATTTCCACGTCCAATCACTCACCTTATGGGAACAATACCCTTTTTGGAGAGTACCTTACCTTACGGGAACAACATCCATTTCGAAAAGGATTTCTATAAACATACCATAGTCATACATTATAGGAAAACCACCCATTTTGAAAAGGACTTTGATAACATGAACCTATGTTTGGCTCATAGTTAATAAGAAAGAGTAAGGTCCCTTGGGGATATCCCTCTCCCCTATAATCCCATTCGGTACTAGAAGATTGGATTTTCTTAAAAGTATCACCTATGAAGGGTGTCATGTGGCTAGAAAAAAAAGGTATGATCAGTCCTAGGTATGTGGAACCATATTAGATTATTTGGAGTTTGGCAAGGTGGCATACGAGTTTGATTTGCGTTAAGAATTGGGAGCAGTTCATTTGGTATTTCATGTGTCTATATTGTGGAAGTGCATTGAAGATCCTTTGCGTATTATTCATATTGCTGGTATCCACATCAATGAAAACATGTCTTGTGATGACGTACAAATGACTATTTTAGATCGACAAGTGAGAAATCTTTGAAATAAAGAAATGGCCTATGTGAGAGTGTTGTGGCAGGATAATAATAGTGAGGAAATAACATGGGAAGCCGAAGAGGAAATGACAAACAGGTACCCTTAGCTATTTATCACTTAGGGTGCATCATATTTTAAAATTGGCAGTTGTCTTTTCATAGTAACTTAAATTTCAATGAATTTGGAAGTGTAATTTGTATATTTTATCACGGAATAACTATACAAAGCCTAGAAGTTGAAATTTTTAGAAGTTAATTTATGGTTTGCAAGGGAAAAAAGTATATCCACAATAATTACATTATGGTAGATAGTAATGCAACCAAGGGGCTTCCTTGAAACATTCACGGTTGAATGTTCTTAAGGGGGGGAGACTGTGAGACCACGTTTTTTTCGTCTTCCATAATATACATATTGTGGCATGTTGTATAAGACATATATGATTTTGGATATGACCTAAGGGTAATAAGGCTGCAAATAGGTGGTAATATCAAGGTATTAAAGTTTTTAGTAACGGAATCACCTAAATACATATTCGGGATTAGAGAGATGGTCCAAGTGGCACCTAGCCCTTTTCGGAAGATTTAAATTGAGTTTTACTTCTCGGATGGGAATAAAAGTGCATAATATGTTAATAATGGATTTTAAGGCATATTTTAATATCCCAAAGTTCATATGCTAAGTTTTGGGATCAAGGAAGTTGCAAGATAAAGGTTGTCTAAAGTTACCATAAGCTTCTTTAAGAAATCCCTCTTAAATTTGGGTCAAATGTATCAGACCATATCTCCATAAATATAAGGAGGTAGAAGTCCATGACCTATCCAATTGAAGGACTATGAGTCTAATTTGTAACACATAAAACCATGTATCAATACGACTTCAGAAAAAAAATTTATGAGAGTTCTACCGTGACTTCCTGATCAGGAAACCGGGTCATGGGCCGGGTCGGGTCAAGCCCAACTATATGTCGGCTATTTTGATGTTTTAAAGCTGGAAATGCATCATTTTTGTCCCAAAACAGTTCAAAAACTGAAGAGAAAACTCCCACCAGGTCCCTATGTGATTTAGGTAATTCGCGTTTTTACCGTTAAAATTTGCCTACGTGCCTAGAAAAGCATACCTTACTCTCTGTGATTGTTTTTCCCTCTTATTAGTTGTGTTTGGGGCTATTTTTGGACTGTGAAAAATTGGTATTCTTGTTGGTCATTGTACGTTTGCTGCTAGTTTGTTTAGGTAATTATTTTGTGGCCCTTTTACGATTATTTTTATGAAGTTCTATGGATATTTCCTCGCGTAAACGCTATATGGAAAACCTGAACTTTAATGCAAATTTATGGAATATTTGTAGGTATTTTTAAGTTGCGTACATATTTCATTGCAAATCTTAGGACGTTGGGAACAACTTGCTTAAAGGAACTTTGGGCATTCGGATGTCCGTTGGAAAGGTATATTAAGGTTAAGCTCCGCCTTTTCTTTTTAACACGAAATCCAGGAAATTCCCAAAACGTCATATGCAATTTTTTACTATTCTATTGTTAGAAAGACCTTCTATGAAAGGCATTGGGATTGTAGCTGGATTGTTTGCATGATGTATTAGGTTGATCTTCCATTTGTTCGCTCAATTGGACATTCAAAATCCATAGATCAATTTATCTGTTTTTCCTGACTACCTATCCTTATATTGAGGTGTTGTTTTTTTTTTGGTGTGTGGTGTTACTAAAATAAAAGGCCGGTTACAAGGGGAATGCAATATTCATAATCAGTCCTGTTTTCTTACTAAAACCATGTTTGAAGAACTTAGAAAGTAACATGTTAATTTCCAGTAATCTCTAGTATAACACTCTTATTTAAACTAATAAGGCACTTTAATTCTTTTCAAGTACTTTCTCTTACTTATTCACATGGAACCAAGTGTAAGCATTATGTGAAGCTTCTTTTTGAATATTTTTAGAATTAAGGCCTCATTCTAAATATTGAGTTAAGTTGTCAAACTTATTTGAAAGACATGTACGATCCCACAGTCCATCTATATATGTTACGACAATGATTATGATGTTATGAGGATAAGTGAACCAATGAGCCAAGATTGGCTGAATTTATATTATGGCCTATAATGTGCATTCATATCATACATTACACGTTATACATGGACTTCGAGCTATAATCAGAGGTATGGGGCCTATTTTCCAAACTAACTATATATATGTATATGATATAGATGGCCACAGGTTGGCAAATATAATATTGGGTAGCTCCCGAAAAGGACCACCATTGCTAGCATTTGGTTGGGTTTGTCATACATTTATATCTATATCTATGTATTCACGACATATGATTACTCGAGCATACCATACATATTTGATCACTAGGAGGTTGAGTGTTCGCCAGGGAGGTTACCTGAGTTTTGGTTACAGGTGGTATTTTTATTACCTTTTTATTACAGTTATCTATAATTTCACTTTCTGCCTTACATACCAGTACATGTTCATTCATACCGATGTCCTGTTGCTTGGGGACACTGTATTTTATTTCGTGCGTGCAGATTCAGATAGTGATTCTGATTGACCCATCCACTAGGAGACCAGTTCAGTTGTGAGTTGGTAAGTTCTACCTTTTCCTGATGCTTTCCCAGGATGCTTAATTTTTGTTCATAGTTGGGTATAGTTAGGGCCTGTCACGACCCGGATAGGGTTCCTAGATGTGACATTGCGAAAGAGGACCCGAAGACCTTCGATCAAGCCATCATAGCATCATTACACTCATCATCGGTTCGGAAATGCGGAAGCTAAAACATGTAGCACATAATCTCTAAGGATTTAGGGACTTGGGACTCAATCTATGAGGACAATACGGGAAAAGGATAAGCATACTTCCACATAGCACATAGTCACAAGTCATGCTCAACATTCAAGTCATTTCAATAACATAGAAACATAAGCCATTACCATAACATGAGACATAATCATAAATCAAGTGGAACATAGTATCATGATACATAGCCAATTATCCAGCATACAAGTCTAACGTATAAGAGTAAGATTTGTCCAAACATGCCTCTACAAAGAAGAGCGGGGCCTCGACAAGCTTGAGGCTCACCCTCAAGTCAAGAAAATAAACACATAAAATAAAAGGTAGATAGATGGTGGTTATTGCCCTTGAACAATAGGGATCACCACTACAAGTCTTCAATGGAATATCAAGCGTTGTCCGAGAGAATATAATAGTCACCCTCGTACCCTACATGGTTAGAATATGTAGAAAAGAATATGGATTAGCACAATAATGCACTAAGTATGCGGGCATGCAATGCATATGACAAGTATAGAATGACCAAATAACATATCAAGGGGACAAGTAATACGAAATGAGTGCACGTAGCAAAAGCGTAATACAACAATATGCTATGCCATGATGCATGAAGTGCAACCCTATGATTCATATATATAGCGGGGATGTTACCTCAACCGACAAAGACAAAAAGAAACGGATGAACCACTATCTGAACCCACTACTATTTTCCAAATAGTACCCTAAGCACCCTTGAGTTGGCGCAACTTAACAGAGTTCCCTATATAGGGAATTAACCCATGGTGGCACATAGTTTGACGGAAAGGAGTATGGACTCTGTGAAAGCCCAC
>JBCEWC010021158.1:0-10594 GCA_038996855.1 Solanum aculeatissimum | reverse complement strand
TTCTAGTTAATTTCAGATTTAGTTTTATAACATTTTCGACTATATCTTTATATACTCGTCATAAAATAAGTCTAGTTTTAGCTATTTTCTTGCTACTAAAAATAAACAAAACATACAAGGCATCTTTATTAGACGTTTCTTGAGAATTAAGCACTATTAAAACAACTTAGTTCTTTAATCCAAAGTTACTAGGAGCTCTTGATTCGAAGTTTTGAATTTTAATATATTCGGAACAACTACCAGATAGATGTTATTCTTTCTGTTTGATCATAGATTTTAAATTTGAAAACTTAAATTTTTGAATTTTAATGTAGTGACTTTTGGAACTTGAAGTTGTGTTTGGATATACATTTTACCCGGAAAAGATTTGAATTTTTGTAAGCAAAAGTGAATTTTCTCCTTAATACTCGTATGAGCTAGTTGACACCGTGGTTCAAATCCTTCCTCGCCCACAACCGGCCCAAAAGGGAAGTACCTTTCCCTCTGGGATAGGAAAATCATGATCGGAATAGCGAACCAAAAGCCATGGAACTTGGGTGTGAGTCTTTTGTCAAAATGGAATGACTTTTCTTTTTATCTTTTTATTTATCGTGAATGGGGGAATCATTACACATAGTATGCCTGATCGGCGTATTTTTTTGTTTTACGCCCCGTAACTCTTCCTCAGTCAGGCCATAAATTTTCAAAATTTGATGCAGAATCTATGGCCAAACGCTTAACTGGTTGGCTTCTTTGTTAACTAATAAAATTGTATGAATAGAGTATCATCTTCAAAATGTTGTTGTATTGTTTGTGTGCACCACACATAATTCAATCAACAACATGAACTCCAAACTAGTTATCATTATCTTTAAGAATTCAATGAAAACATCCTAATATGGTTAACTTACCATAGTCCTGCTCCTTTGTCTGAATTTGGTATGAATTCTTGAAGATGCAGATCTGCTAGCTTGTTCCAACTAAGAACAACTCATGCCACAGATATGAAAAAGTCTATCTCTTCTATGTATGGGCTATTGAGCAGAGAACTATATGCGCGAAGTTCCACGATATGATGACATATAGAAATAGAGGATGTACAATGGAGGCATCATTTGCCATTTATCAGAATATATCAGTTTTCCATCACCATGAAAAGCTTAACACAACCGGGAACTCATTAAACAGATGCGAGTATTCAAATCAAAATATAAGCTTCTGAGACAGTGAAGCAACATTGCTTTGATGAAATAATATGAAACTTCAGGTACATTTTCACAACCTTGGGGCTGGAAGAGCAGCGTGTGGAGCGTCCCATTCAGTGACAATGTGGTTCCGAGTAATCTCCTTCAGTGAACGACAACCACTCAGTGCCATAGTTAGCTCAAACTCATCGCGCAACATTTGCAGCACTTTTCTGACTCCAGCTTCTCCGTCAGCAGCCAATGAGAAAACTACTGGCCTTCCAATCTGTGAAAACCACCACAGAACATCACTCGCTAAGTATGGAGACGAAAAGGAAGCATGGTATAATATGCAATTGTGTGCTTAGCCAATAACAAACTGGTCGTGGAATGTGTTAAAGAGTGTCCCAATTCCCATTTACATATGGAATTTGTTCTCCAATATTTTATCTATCATTCACCAATTATGTAGGTAGAATGCCTACTTTTCTTGGTTCTCGAAAATGCAAGGGATTTCAATGAACTTTGAATTTCCCAATATAGCACTCTAAAATGGAAGATACCAAACTTGTTTGGGATTGAGGCGTGGTGGTTGTTGTTGTATTACTACGAACATTAGGAGGATTTAAAATCATTTTCAGATTGTTGATCATTCTCAAGGCAAAATTTTGGTAGAAGGTGCTAGTTGTTCTACTGGTGAATAGATAAAAGATTGAGCTACGTGTGAATCTAGGTCCAATCAGTATATAGTACTTACAAAAATGCCTGAAGCTCCAAGTGCCAAAGCTTTGAAGACATCTGTTCCACGGCGGACACCTCCATCCAAGAATACAGGGATCCTGCCTTGTGCACCTTTCACAACCTAGAACAATAACACGAATGTGGCAAACCAGAATGTGTACAGAAGCTCCCAACAGAAATTCTAGGCACAGAACAGGTAACAGCAAAAGAACAATTACTCTTAGAAAAAAGTCATGTACCTCTTCAAGAGCTGAGATTGTTGCAGGGACATAATCGAGCTGGCGAGCACCATGGTTTGACACAATGATACCAGCTGCTCCAGCCTGAACTGCAATCCTGGCTGCAAGTCCAGGTGGTAAATTGTTTCAGCATTAATGCATGACAGCATGAGCATAATAAAAGATTATTTAGAGTGTCGAATCATATACCATCCTCAGCCGTAAGTACACCCTTTACCAGGATTGGCATCTTAGTGATAGTCTGGAGCCACTGAACATCCTGTTCAAGTCCAGAAAGAAATTCTTGACATATGAATTTGTCTTGAGATTCATTTTTAAGCACAGAATGTCTATCGTAACTTCAATTCATATGCAAGTTCATCAAATCTTTTTTTTGTCATGCCAAATCGGCTTTCAACTTTCAATCCTAATCTCAGTGCACTTGAACTATTAACAAACTGATGTTCTTTTCCTCATTGGCCAAAAAATTGTATTTCATACCTTTAGTGTTTCTACCAATTTGAGATTAAAGAATAGTTCTCAGCCTACTAAATTCTCAAGAAATGATCGAAATGGAGAATAAAACATGGAATACATAGGATGAGACAAAGAAAGGTAATGTACCTTCCAACTCAAAGTGCGATCAATTTGACCAGCAACATACGAAGCTAATCCAGAGTCATTAGCCTGCAACAAGAAGACAATGTAAGATTATACATCAATAGATTCTTACAAGAACTTGATGAAGGATTCGAGAAATATCCATCTATCCACTCACTTGGTCCATCTTGCCAAGGTCCAATCCTTCAAAGTTCTTCAATGTCAAAAATGGTGGCAACACGAATCTGCAAGGTGATGAAGATAAAATTAACTTGTAGAGTTTCATATAGTAAGCTTCTTAGCTGTCTAAAAAGGCAACACAACCTAATGGAGTGACAGACTGACTGTAATATTAGGATATACACCTGTTCTTAATATCAGCTTCTCTACGTCCGAGTCTTGGGGTATCAACAGTGAGGGCTATAGCCTTGAAACCTGCCTTTTCAGCTCTCCTCACAAGCTGAGCAACAACATTCCTGTCCTTGTAAACCTGAATATATGAGAAGATAGATACAATTTAGACATAATATGGTGTGTGTTTACATTTCTCCTAAATTTTAACTGTAAGTTCATGCTCACATAAAGCTGGAAGAAACGGATGCCAGGTCCTGTCGAAGCAACCTCCTCAACGCTGGAAGTGGCCCAAGATGACAATGTCTGAAAGACAAATTTTGTGTTAGAGTTAACAAAGTGAAAAACACCACGTTCTAAGTCAAATACAAGTACTTTATATCCTAACAGCTCGTTAGGCTTCAAGTGCTTTCTGAGGAACCAGTAAGTTGTTGTTCTAATACGTAATTTCTCGCTCTCTCCTGGGGGATAGTAATTACAGTAATAAACAACAACTAAAGCTTGAATTTAGCTTGCAATGAAGAGGCAGAATTCAAACATAAAATCTAAGGGGCAAAGATATACTCTTTTTTTGTTAAAATGTTGGTTCTGTTCATCAATACTCTAAAAATACCATGAAGTCTAACCCTGTTTAAATTTATTAATAACGAACAACAAATTCCAAGGTTTATAACAGCAACAACAGAACCATAAATGGAAAGAGAAAAGAACTTGTTTTCTTAGGATTGACGGCACATGTTAAGTAAATAAATGCAAGGGAAACAAAATGATGTTGCCTGATTATGTGATCAGTTCCAGAAACTTAAAGCTTCATTTATTATGATTATAATGTAAGTATATGCAATATATGAAATGCAAAGCCACTTGACTCAATTGTATCAATTGTACTATGCATTCCAAAAGAAGATTTAAAGTCACTGGCCACTGGCTGCAATGATATTTGTATTATAGAGACTCCTAAAGTACTTTATCGACATTATGTAACATCAGCTATGAGTCCATCACATTTGCAATCCAAAGGCTTATTGTATAATTAGAGTTAATGTGGAGAACCAAGTGAGACTAACCATGATTGTCCCTGCTGCTGATGCTGCTCTTGCTGTAGCATACTCCCCTACATAAAGCAACCAAGCAATCAGACTTCCACAACACCTACTGAGTACTGTTTTTCCTCATAAAGAATTCTCGATCCCTCAAAAAGGATCTTTAGTGCTACACATAAAACTATTGCCATCTGAACTCTAGACTCACTTTTATTGATCAATAGTTAAACCAAATTTGACCAACAACTTTCTCAAGAAGACAAACTCAAAGACTTCCATAAATGCATGGATGAAAATTCACAATTCTCAAGCTTTATTTGCAACAGGCCTATAATTGAAGAGTCCATTAACATATATTGATTGAAACTTATGTTCTTTTACGTTAGTTGCGATAACATGACATAAATTCATAGTTACGCCCAACGAGTCCAGATAGTAAAATTACACATTAAAAAAACTTGTATGAGGGCAAGGTATACCTTCAGGGTGTGCCATTTTTTGCATGGCTGTTGGTGCAATCATGATAGGCATTGAAATCTTGAATCCTAGCACTGTGGTGGCCATGTCAATTTTGCTCACATCGATGAGAATACGGGGCCTAAACCTGTACAGATTGAAAAATAACAGAATATATATGTGAATATAACCCCAAGAGTCATGTTTTATGTAGTTCAGGACACCTAGATCTGCTTACAGAATTCTGGAGAAGGCGTTTCTGTTCTCAGCCAGAGTCCACTGGTCCTCAGCACCCGAGGCATAGTAGTCAAAAACCATCTTTGGCAACTTTTTCTTGGCAATTTCCTCATACTCCATAACATTGGTAATTTCCTCCATCGTTAGCAGTTATTTCACGCTCCCCTCGCAAATTCCTGACGCTACACACAATTAGCATTATCAACAAGCCTTCTTAATGTCTAAAAGCTAGTTAAAGCAGGGCCGGCTGGACTTAATGAAAATAAAGTCTTTCGCCTTAGGCCCTGGGGGCTCATTTTTTAATTTACTAATACTATTAAATAGTAAGAATCAGATAATTTTTTTCTAAAATCGTTGAGATGGGATGAAAAATTGACTATTTTATTTTTATCTTTCCAATAAAAAATAACATGTATTTTTTTTAAGTTATTATTATTTTTATTTTATTCTATCAAATTTTAAAAATTATATATTACTTTCTTCTCTCTTCTTCTTTTTTAATTTTCTATTCCTTCTCTCTCTCTTTTCTATTCTTTCATCATCTCTTTCTCTTATTCAAAACTTACAAAATTTTATTAGTTTATTTGTTATATTAATAATTTCAACTTAAAAATATATCAAGGAAGTCAAATTTCTTTTTGGAAAGCAAGTCTTCATGTATAATTTTTAGAAGAAATTGACTACACAAAAATTATTAACAACTTTGTATCTCAAAAAGCTAAAAAAATATATTTCAAATAAAAACATGTATAATTTTTTTAAAAAATTTAAGGCCTCTTAGTTGATTTTAGCCTTAGGCACCAACGAGGTTGAGCCTGAGTTAAAGTGAGTGATGTGAAATAAGGGCCTGGAAAATAGTTCCCTCCGTCTATTAAACACCGAAAAATGACTTCACGTAAAACATTCTTCAAGAAAATGTCTTTGTCATACCAAATATACACCTTAACATTTGAAGATGAAGAAGTATGCATCAAAGATGTAAAACCAACTTAGATAAACAATCATGAAAGAAGTAACTAGAGCTGGTACTTATACAAGAAGATGACTTCTTTCCACCCATAAAAGAAGGAGGTCATCGACCCCCTTTGATGGAAAATAGTTTTCTCCATCTATCAAACACCGAGAAATGACCTCATGATGTAAAATTATTTTCCATGAAATTTTTTGTCATATCAAGATGCAAAAGCAACTTAGATAAACAATAGGTTCTCTACAAGACTGAATGATACAAAGTACTTAACATGTTTGATAAAAAGAGACAGCTCGATGCACAAAGCACCGCACGTTAGTTATCTGGGTCCGGGAAGGGCCTAACCTAATGCAAGCATTAATGGTTACAGAAACAGAACAAACCCCTTGAATAACAGAAAACAAGAACAAGGAAATGAATCAAAAATAAGAATCACTTAAAGTAACAAAAGCATCAGACATGTATGCAGTAAACAGATAGATAACAGCTAATAAGACTCAACCAAACAAGATTCTTGAAAGGTAAATTAAAACTAAAAAGAAAGAGTAAGGAAGTCTAGACCAGACCTTGGACTCCCAAGCTGTGTTGAGAACACTTTGTGGTTAATGAAAACCAGTGAACAACTTGCTACTAAAATAGTAGAGAAGGAACCAATAACAATACTGACGAAAAATGGGGCAAGAAATTAATTAAATAGGAAATAAGAAAAAGACAAATAATGCTATGGGTTGGATGAATAGAGAAGCACAAATTTTAGGATCAGTTTTTGGAGGTGAATATTATAAACCACATCCGATTAGGTGTAGGCAAATGTGTGGCTCTCTATCACATAACCCCTCTTTTGTGTTTCACAATTTTCCTTCACTATCATCCTTACAATAATATCCAAAAGATCATTCATCTATCTACCTTCGATCAATTCTAAAGTTGTCTTCATGTGACCAGATTCGTCTACTACGAAATATTTTGTACATCAAATTGTCATTCCAATAATACCCTGCCACTTGTCCAGGAAAACAGAGGGTTATATGAAGATAAGAAGAAAATAAAACGATAAGGGGGAGATGGGAACTGAGAGTCACTATCTAGCGAAATATATTCTGCTAAAAGTCCAAAATGTTGAATGAATAGCTTTAATATACGCAACGTCAAAATAATTAGCTAAAATTGCTGAATTCGATCGAAAATAAGTAATCATCATAATATAATAAGTGTGAGAATTTTACATGAGCAACTTGTAGTGAGAATACATTGGGATGCGTGCAGCAAGACTACACGTGAAGTAGAGGCATGTTGGTTAGGCAGTTGAGTAGTAGAGTAATATGTCATGCTGCATCTGTCAAATGGGAAGAGTTTTAACTTTTGTGCTGTACAGTCATTTGACAATTAAACACAATCTAGTTGTTCAGTAAAACATGTGGTTCACGGATATAAATTATTTATATTCATATATCTTTTTGCAATTATTTCTTCCTACTGTTAAAATTTATGTGTTAGAATAATCGACAAGGTATCACAGATGATTAAGCCTAGTTTGATACCGATATGGTATCAATATACCGATAAAGTTTCACAAAGAATATATTTTCTACTAATTTGAAATTTAATAAATAAATTTGTGACTTTAATAATTTTCTCTTAATTATTTTATTTATTAAGAAAAGAGTCCAATGTTATATGATACCGATAGGGTATCAATATACCGATGGAGTATCATAGAGAATTATGTTCAGTCCTATATGATAACGATATGGTATCAATATACCGACGAAGTATCGCAAGAATATATTTTCTGCTAATTTAAAGTTTAATAAATAAATTTGTGGTTTAAATAATTTTCTCTTAATTATTCTATTTCTTAAAAAGAGCACAAAACTATATGATACCGATACAGTATCAATATATCGATGAAGAATCACAAAGAATTAAGCTCCAGTTCCTATACAATACCAAAATTGTATCAATATACCAACGGAGTATCACAGAGAATATATTTTCTATTAATTTAGAGTTTAATATTATTTCTTTATAAAAAAAAAAGATCATTATTCTATATGATACCAATATGTTATCAACATACCGTCAGAGTATCATAAAGGATTGATCTCATCCTATATGATACTGGTATGGTATCAATATACCGCTAGAGTATCATAAAAGGATTATTTCATAGCAGTCATGCTGATATTGTGCTAGCATTATGATGACATCATGGGCGAAATAAAAAAGGAGAGAGTAGGGTACGAGGGTAAATAGTTTGGATCATGGGGCCATTAAGGGTAAATAGTTTGAGTTGAGTCTAATTCGAGTTTTATAATTTCACATTGAGTCTATTTTGTGTAGTTTTCCCTTAAAATTACAGTACTCTAATAACGAATAATAAGTATTGACATTTATTTATTTTTTGGAAAGTATTGACATTTATTTGTAAAATTCCAAAAGAACTTCTTAAAGGATGAATTAATGAAAGTGTCCTCTTATATATGATTTCTTAATATACGTGTAAAGAAAATGATCAACTAATATAGGATGAAAAGAGTATTTGATTTAGTACTAGAGATCTTATAAATTGAAAGCTATAAAATTTAGGGAAAACTAAGTTTGTGTCTCTTTGAATTAAACTATTTAATTTACATCTATAGACCCTGCTTACATTTATACCCCTAACTAATTACAATTAATACCTTTCTAGTTTTTGTACTATTAAAATTTGTGTGCAAGCGTCAACGCCCACCTTATATGATATTACTAGGATACTAATATACCCGTAAAGTATAACAAAAGATTAAATTAAGTCCTACATAATACCGATATAGTATCAATTTATAGATGAAGTGCCACAATGGATTAAACTTAACCCTATATGATGCCAATATGATATTAATGTACCGATGGAGTATCACAAAAGAATATATTTTTTACTAATTTAGAGTTTAATAAAAAAATTGCTTCTTATTTATTTCTTCAAAAAAAGGAGCTCAGTCTTATATGATACTAACAGGGTATTAATATACCGGTAGAATATCACATATGATTAAGCTTAATCGTATATGATACCGGCATGATATCAATGTACCGATGAAGTATCACATAGCATTACTTCAAAGCAGTGTTGCAAACATTATGAGTGAAATAAAAAATGAAAAAGTGGTATTAAAAGGTAAATAATTTGGATCGTGAGTTCATAATTAAGGGTAAATAATTTGTGTTTGGTCCAATTTGAGTAAATAATTTCTCCATTAAATCTATTTTGTATAGTTTTACTAAAATTTAAACCAAATTTTGCTTACACAACTTTCTTCAATTAAGAATAGCATCAAGTTGCTAATAGGTGACGAAACACTCATTGTAGCATATACTCCCTCCGTCCATCTTTACTTGACTCCTATACTATTTTAGGATGTCCAACAATATTTGTCCAGTTTATAAAATCAAGAGATAATTTTACACCTAGTTCCTAATTTACCCTTGTCATTAATTATAGTCATTTCCCTGTTACATTTTTCAAGACATTATTTTAATTATATTCAAAAGATGATTTGGTAAAATTATCTCTATCGTTTACTATTTTTTAATCTCTATGCCAAGTCAATAGGGATCAAGTAAAGATAAACGGAGGAAGTAATAAGAATCTTGAAATTTTGGAAATCGAGGAAGCTATTCAAGGGCTTAGTTATTGTTTATCCTTAAAATGGTGATGTAATTGAATTTATAGATTTGACTCAAAATTACGTAGATTGAGATTATCAAAATATGTGATTTATTGTATGTTATAATTTGTACTCAATTAGTTAATGTGAACAAGACAAAAGAAAAATTCACTCTATCTCAATTTATATGAGGTAATTTGATTCACTATGAAATTTAAGAAAGATGTGTTTTTTTAAAAAAGAATTTGTGATTTAAAATAAGTCAAGATATATGTACATATAACTATAAAATTGTCATTAAAGGTAAAATGAGTATTTTAAAGTTAAATTATTACTAAATATAAAAATATGTCATTTATACGAAGACCGACCAATAAAGAAAGTAAATTATATAAGTTGAGATAGATGGAGTAACAAGTATTGAGTTGAAATAAAATGCTCTAATGAGTTAAGTAAATAGAAAGAGTATATGATCTGGTGTTGGTGGTTGACTTCGATGTGATCCTTATTACTGATGAAGGTTTCGGGGGCACTTGAGTCAGTCGTCAGCATCTTGATGTCGATCCGGTTCGTAGAGTCGGTTTCCCATTTAATCACAAGGAATGTATTTGCATATGTATTTATTTTTTTTACAAAACATATTTCAAAAGATAATTTTTCATTGGCGAACATTGATTCACTTTGAACACGACTATTATTAAAGTATGTCCACTATTATACTTGGACAAAAAATATAACTAAACACAAACACTATCTTTAACTCCAATTTTATAAATTTCAAATAAAGTAAAAAATATTTAAAATTTATGATAAATGTCCATTAAATGACTAGAAAGAATTTTGGGACATAAATACTTCACATAAAATGAAAATTCTCAAATAATGTCTCGTTAAACAAATAGAGCTCGCGGATAAACAAACGCACACTAGTTAATTAACTAACATAGCTATAGTTTAAATTAATTATGGCTCGTGACAAATGTCCACTTGTAATTACAGTTAAGTTTTGTATAATTCATGCGATTTATACAGTGCAATTATATAAAAATTGTGCTCGAATCAAATTGTATAGCAAAATATACAAATACGATTGTTTTATGGAAAAATGACTTGTTTTCGAAAACTCAATTAATTACTTAATTAATTTAAGTAACAACCGAATTTA
>JBCEWC010021157.1:0-10595 GCA_038996855.1 Solanum aculeatissimum | reverse complement strand
TTTGGAGAAATGAGTAGCCCCTTGAAGTTGGTCAAACAAATCATCAATCCTAGGCAATGGGTACCTATTCTTAATGGTCACCTTATTCAATTTCCTATAATCAATATACATCTGGAGAGACCCATCCTTTTAACTCACAAATAACACAGGAGCACCCCAAGGTGAAATACTAGGTCTAATATACCCTTTCTCCAACAAATCCTTTAATTGGTCTTTCAACTCCGTTAACTCAGCCGGAGCCATACACTACGGGGAAAAGGAAATGGGTTGAGTATCTGGAAGAAGGTCTATACCAAAATTCACTTCTCTATCGGGAGGGATGTCGGGCAAATCCTCGAGAAACATATCAAGGAATTCTTTTACAATCAGAACCGATTCAAGCCTAGGTGTTTCACCCTCCGTATCTCTAGCCCAAACAATGTGATATATGCACCCTTTCCCAATCATCCTCCGAGCCTTAACGTAGGAAATAAACCTACCCTTAATCACGGAATCGCTACCCTCCCACTCCAATACTAGTTCATTGGGTACTTGGAACTTGACCTGCCTAGTTCTACAATCAAAAGAGGCATATGATGTATGCAACCAATCCATCCCAAGAATGATATCAAAATCATACATTTGAAGTTCTACAAGATCACCGGGGAACACTTTATGCAACACCGACACGGGACAACCCCTATACACTTTTTGGGCCACAATAGAGTCATCTATGGGAGTATACACCGAATAAGATTCCCTCAAAGTCTCAGAATTCACACCAAATTTAATAGCCAACAAAGGAGTCACAAAAGATAAATTCGCACCCGGATCAAGTAAAGCATAAGCATCAAAGTTAACGATTTTCAACATACCCGTGACGACATCCAGAGCTTCCTCCACTTCTTGGCGGGCATGGAGAGCATAGAACCGGTTGTTCCTTGGAGCACCACCAACCGGAGCCTTTGGCGGACCTTGACCATCGGGAGCCACTTGACTCTTCTTGGTATCCCCAGGGCAATCAAACGCCTTGTGGTCCAAGCTACCGCATCCATAACAAGCACCCAAAAACTTCCTACAATAACCCACATGATGTTTTCCACAATGGCCACAAGGAGGAAATCGGGGACCACCCCCAACCTTTGCCTTAGGAGGAGGCACCTTAATCGCAAGTCTCATGTTAGAACCTTGGCCTTGTTGGCAACGGCCAAATCCACCACCCTTGACATTGGGGAACCCACCATCAAGTCGGGCCCTCTTAGCCTCATCTACCCTTCTTTCTTTTCACCCTCAATTTATTTGGCATAAGTCATGAGCCTTGAGATATCCATCTCCTTAATAAGCATGGTCATTTGGCACTCCTTCACAACTAAATTTGATACAACCGAGATGAATTTGTGTGTTCTTGCACGGAGATCTGAGATAAGCATAGGAGCGTACTTGGAGAGCTTTGTGAACTTGAGGGCATAGTCCCTCACACTCATGTTACCCTATCGAAGATTTATGAATTTGGTCATCGTAGCCTCTCTAAGCTCAAGAGGGAAGAATCAATCAAGAAACTCCACTTTGAATTCTTCCCATCCAACCTTAAAATCCATCACCCTCTCAACAAGCCATTGATTGTACCATACTTGTGCCACATCTTTATGTTGATAAGCCGCCAACTCCGCCTTCTCCTCCGAACTAACACCCATGATAGTTAGCACGTTGGTGAGTTTATCAATGAACTCTTGAGCATCCTTATCAACTTTAAAACCATAAAATTCCAAAGGGTTTATACAGGTGAAATCCATCACCCTTGAGGCCAGAGTAGTAACATTGACCGGGTTGACAGGCCGAGCTTGGTTGGCCACAACTTGGGCCAACATAGAGACAATATTCTTGAACTCAGCATGGGACACCTGTTCCTCAACCGGTGCCTGAGGAGCTTGTTCCTCAACTTCAGGAGCCTAACGGGGAAGGGGAGCTCTTTTGGGAGGCATTTTCTAAAAGAGTGACAAAATACCACGAGTTTAGAGAAATCTCATAAGGTTACAAGGCATGATACAAGAGATAATGAAATGATAAGTTCTTAAAACGTCATCATAGCCTCTCCCTCATAGGTATGGCGCACATCACACCTATGAACGAGACTCTACGTGACGTGGCATGTTGGACTCCAAGGATAGTTACAAACCTAGGGCTCTAATACTATCTTTGTCATGACTAAGATAGGGGCCTAGTTGTGACATGGCGAAGGAGAACCCGAAAGTCCTCGATCAAGACATCATAACATCGTAACACACATCATTGGTTCAGAAGCACAGAAGCTAAACATATAACACATAAGCTCTAACAGAATTGGGGCTTAGGACTCAAGCTATGGCGATGTTGTTGGAAATAGGATAAGCATGGATTCACATAGCACATAACAATTATCTCTAAGGGGACGGGTAAGTAGGATTCAAACTATGGGGGCACACGGGGATTATGGGACTTTCCACATAAACACATAATCAATCACAACTCCCAACATCAAGTAATAAGCATAATCAAATACATTTCTCATAATCAAGGTTCATAGCATAACATTCCAAAATCATAATATTCAACATTACAAGCCAACGTGCAAGAGTTTAGATTTATCCAACAAGCCTCTACATAGATAAAGTGGGGCCTCGATATAGGTTTGAGGCTCACCCTCAATACATAAGTAAAGTAAATAACATAATAAAACTAGGTAGATAGAAAGTAGATATTTCCCTTGAACAAAACGGCTCACCACTAGCAAAGTCTTTAAGAATGGTTAAACGTCGTTCGGTGAAAGATGGAAGTCATCTCCGACACCTACATGGTTAGAACATGTATACAAGAATATGGGTTAGCACAATTAAGTACTAAGTATGCGGGCATGCAATGTATATGCACATGAACCTATACAACCTACATGGCAAGGGCACATATATAGAAGTGAATATAAGAAAGGACATAATAACAACATGCCATGAAATCATGATGCATGAAATGCCATAATGCTTAATATAGAGGGATTGGAACCATAACCGACATCACAATCCATGTGAGCTAGTACATGAACTCCCGATGCCAGGCCCCCGCATCGAAATGAGGGTGTCTGCCTGCCAAGGGTAGATCACATCACACCTTATGGGTCTCCCATTTCGATGTGATGGCCACCTTCCTTACGAGTCTCCCATTTCGGAAGAATTTTCATAGCATAACATATCAAAGCATACCTATAGAGGCACATAGTTTGATGGAAAGGAGTATGGACCCTATGAAGATAGCCCACCCTGACTCCAATCCCTCGGTACTAAGTCCACAACCCAGAAGAATACATATACATATACAAGCTTTTAAAGCTAAACTTGACACTTGGACTTCAAAACATGCATACTTGGGCTTGGGAGCCAAACATATTTTCAAATAATCTTATGCATACTTAACAAGAGTTAAACAAGGTTCATAGTCATGCATCATAGGCTAAAAGACAAACAACTTTCATGTTATATTTTATGCATAAGCGTAGCTCCATACATAACATACTTGTCAATTCATAGTGGTGCAAACACCCTTGTTAAGCATAGACTTAGTGTGATCACAACTTAGCCATAACCCATTCTTCTTCAAAATCATTTGGGACTTATCTCACATCAAAACGTTCATCAAAAATCCATGTATCATGCATGCAATGTCATGAGGAACAATAAGAATAGCATGGGCAATGGAATTCAAACTTTACATTCAATTCAAGAGTAGTCATGAGAAATTCAAGACAAATCTACCATTAAAACATCATTCAAGTAATACCCATGCATAATTTAAAGGTATAAGGGACATGCATGCTTGATCATCATCAACACCATTAAACCTTCATGAAATTCAAGCTTAAATCAACTTTAAAATACCTAATTTCTACAACACATAACCCCAGTCAACTAATTACTTTAAAATTTAAAGAGCCCAATCTTAATTGAAAACTTAAAAATCAAATTTAAAGAGGAGGGTTCTTGGGTCTTCATGGATGAAAGGGAACCCATGAATCAAACCCACATACCTGGAAGTTGACCAAAGGAAATGAAGACACAAGCAAGTAAGGTGATCTTCCCCAACATTCTTCAAGATTTCAACAATATAGGCCAAGAGAATTTAGGAAATTTCAAAATCACAATGAGGAGTGTTAGAATGGATGAAAATGGGTTAGGGTTAGGTTAAGGGGGTTTAGGGGACCTTAGGATACCTAAAAAGGGGTCAAGGGATTAATTAAATTATGAATTAACGATTAATAAAATGGATAATTAAATGTCACAAAGTGTCACACGGTTGAGCTACAGGGACCGTCCAGTGGTACACGGACCGTGTACTTTTCCGCATACCATGCCTTAGTTTCTGCTTCAGCTCAAACTCTCGGGGACTTTTTGTAACACTTCACGAAGAGGGGTCACGGGCCATGTGGCTTCACACGGACCATGTACTGGTCTGTGGAGCCACACTTGGCCCAAAAACCAACCTCACACTAAGACCAAGCCACTACCTCCCCAGACGGACCCCCCAAAAGGACCGTTTGGAGTCTCACGGACCGTGGGGTGGTCCGTGGGACTTCACTTGGTCCATGGGTTTGTTCCTTTCCACCCTGAACCCATTGGACCCTATCCTGGACCCCCACACGGACCGTGGACCCTCACACAGTCCTTGTTCCTATCCTTGGGCCATTTTCAGGGCCTATTCCCAGCGTTATCCGAATTATGGGCAGTCTCACTATTTTGGCCATAACTTCTTTATACAAACTTCGAATTGAGTGAAACCAATTGAGTTACTAAGATAACTCAAAGAGATTCAATTTGATATATATTATCCTGCACAGTTCATTTCTTACCAAAAGTTATTCTTTCTCAAAGTACACTATCCAAACGGCCTCTCTAGGCCACCAAAAGGTCCATTTTACATTGGCCACTTAAACTCAACCTGTGACTACAAAAATTCAACCATGACCATTATAATATCATACAATATCAACCATAATAAGTTTCAAAAATTTTTAGGTCGTTATAAAGGTTGATGAGGATGCTCAAGAGTTCATTGATGAACTCACTAAGGTGTTAACAATTATGGGTGTTAGCTCTGAGGAGAAGGTAGAGTTAGTAGCTTAACAACTTAAGGATGTGGCAAAAGTATGGTACAACCAATGGATTGTTGAGACGGTGATGGATTTTAAGGTTGGATGAGAGGAATTCAAGATGGCCTTCCTTGATCAGTTCTTCCCACTTGAGCTTAGGGAGGCCCAAATGACCGAGTTTATCAATATCCGGCAAGGTGGTATGACCATGAGGTAATATTCCCTCAAATTTACTAAACTCTCCAAGTATGCTTCAATGCTTGTCTCTTATCCCCATGCAAGAATGCACAAGTTTAATTTGGGTGTTTCGAACTTGGTGGTAAAGGAATGTGTAACGACCTGAAAATTTTTGAAAACTCCTTATGGTTGGTCTTGTATGATTTTATACTTGTCATGGTTAACTTTTGGTAGCCACGGGTTAAATATAAGTGGTTGAATGCAAAATGGACCTTTTTGTGGCCTAGTAAGGTCGTTTGGACAGTGAGATTTGACGAGACATAAATTTTGATGTGGCTTGAATCGTGTGGGATACTATATATCAAATTTAATCTCTTTGAGTTACCTTTGCAACACAACTTGTTTAACTCAATTCAAAGTTCGTATGAGGGAGTTATGGCCAAAAAAGTGAGACTGCCTGAAATTCGGAAGACACTGGGGGCCCAAGGCTGGGCCACAGACTGTGTGAGTGTCCATGATCTTTGTGGGGGTCCAGTGTGCTCAGGGTGTCCAGGACCCCACCCATAGGCCAATTGAAGTCTCACGGACCATCCCACGGTCTGTGAGACCCCAAATAGTCCGTGTGGATGGCCCGTCAAGCGGGAAAGTGAGTTGGCCTTGACGTGGGTTGAGTTTTGGGCCAAGTGTGGCTCCACGGACCAGTACACGATTCCTGTGAAGCCACACGGCCCATGAAATCCCTTCATGAAGTGTTATAGAAAGTCCCCCGAGAGTTCGTGTTGAAGGTTTGGCCAAGGCATGCCATACGGGTAGTTGTACGGCCAGTGTGCAAGTAGACGGTCACTGTAGCCCAACCGTGTAGCACTGTGTGACAGTTAATTGTCCATTTTATTAATGATTAATTCGTAATTTAATTAATCTCTAGGCCCTTTTTAGGCATCCTAAGGTCCCCTAAACCCCCTTAACCTAACCCTAACACATTTTCATCCATTCTACAGCTCCTCATTACTCTTTTAAAAATCCCAAATCCTCTTGACCTCCATTGTTGAAAGCTTGAAGAAATTTGGGGAAGACAACCTTTTCTTTCTTGATTCTTCAATTCTTTTGGTTATTGTAAGGTATGTGGGATTTGATTCAAGGATTTTCTTTCATCCTTGAAGACCCAAGAACCCTACTCTTTAATTTTTGATTTTAAGATTCTTTAAGTTATGGGTTCTTTAAATTATGAAGAATTTTGTTGATTGGGCTTATGTGTTGTAGAATTTAGGTGATTTAATCATGCTTTAAGCTTGAATTTTATGAATGTTCATGGAAACCCTTGAAGAATCAATGTGCATGTCCCTTTATAATTTAATTATTCATGGGTAACTTGCATTATGCTTTAAACATGGAATTTCTCATGATTTATGTTGATTTACCTTTTAAATATTGAATTTAAGTTTTAATTTTATTACCCATGTTCTTGTTCCTCATTCATGGAATATGCATTGAAGATTTTTATGATGAAACTCTTGATTGACATGATATATGTAAGGTTTGTGATCACATAGTCTCTTGTTATAGCTCTTTGAGCATATTGGGTGCTTGCACCACTTTGACATGTTTTGAATGCTTGATACAATAAGCTATGTAGATGGGCTACTCTATTTGCATTGATATGGAATGATTATAAAAATGTTTTGGAAACTCTTGATGGCCTTTGGCCTAAGCATAATCATGGTTTGATCAATGGTTTTGGTTTTGACTAATGATGCTTGATTTGAAAAGAATATAAGTCTTACGATTTGAAGTTGCATGTATATATATATATATATATATATATGTATTCCCGTGGGATGAGGCTTATTACCAGAGATTGGAGTCGGGGTGGACTATCTCCATAGGGTCCATACTCCTTTCCGTCAAACCATGTGCCAACATGGGATATCTCCCTTTATGGGATGACTTGTATGTTTTCCCTTGTTTCAAGGGTGACTAGGGTACTACTTGGCAAGTAGTCTGGATCCAGGTAGTAGCTCGCTCGGGTCTCCTCCGTTGTTGGTTGAGGTCACATCCCCGCTATATTATGATCATAGGATTGCATCTTATGCACCATGGAAGAGCATATTGATATATTACTCTTTGGCTACGTGCATTCCTTTTGTACCACTTGTCCCCTTGTCATGGTTCATGGTCATACTATATTGTCATATGCATTGCATGCACCCATGCTTAGTGCTTAATTGTGCTAATCCAAAAATTTTGTCTACATGTTCTAACCATATAGGGACCAGAGACGACTTTTACATTCTATCAGACGAAGCTTGATCCTTGTTGAAGGCTTTGCTAGTGGTGAGCCCTTTTGTTCAAGGGCAATAGCCACCGTCTATCTACCTAGTTTTATTATGTCATTTATTTTACTTATGTATTGAGGGTGAGCCTCAAACTTTGTCGAGGTCCCGCTTATCTATGTAGAGGCTTGTTGGAAAAATCTAAACTCTTGTACGTTGACTTGTTATGTTAAACATTATGCTTATGAAAGTTATGCTTATTAGCCTTGATTATGGGAATTATGAATGATCATGCTCATGACTTGAATGTTGGGAATTGTGATTGACTATGTGCTTATGAAGAAAGTCCCATAATCCCGGTGTGCCCCCATAGCTTGAATTCCCCTTACCCATTCTCTTAGAGATAATTGCTATGTGTTATGTGAATCCATGCTTATCCCATTCCCGATAACATCCCCATAGCTTGAGTCCCAAGTACCAAATCCCTTAGAGCTTATGTGTTATGTGTTTAGCTTCCGTGCTTCTAAACCAATAATGTGTGTAATGATGCTATGATGGCTTGATTAAGGACTTTCAGGTTCTCTTTCGCCATGTCACATCTAGGCCCCTATCCGGTTCGTGACAAAGATGGTATCAGAGCCCTAGGTTTGTAATGATCCTCGGAGTCCAACATTCTACATCGATTAGAGTCTTGTTCATGGGTGTGATGCGCGTCATGTCTATGAATAAGAGGATATGATGAAGTTTTAAGAATTGCTTTATTTCATTTCTTCCTTACGTTGTGCCATGTGATCTTACTATGACTCTCTCTAAACTTTAGTATTTTGTCGTTCTTTCAGAAAATGCCTCCCAGAAGAGCTCCCCTTCCTCGTCAGGCTCCAGAAGTTGAGGAACTAGCTCCTCGGGCATCGGTTGAGGAACAGGTATCCCATGCCGAGTTCAGGAACGTTGTCTCTATGTTGGCCCAAGCTTTGGCCAACCAAGTTTGTCCTGTCAACTCAGTCAATGCCACTACTCCGGCTTCAAAGGTTAGGGACTTCACTTGTATGAACCCTCTGGAATTTTATGGTTCTAAGGTTGATGAGAATTCCCAAGAGTTCATTGACGAACTCACTAAAGTGTTGTCAATTATGGGGGTTAGTTCGGAGGAAAAGGCGGAGTTGGCGGCTTATCAACTCAAGGATGTGGCATAAGTATGGTATAATCAGTGGCTTGGGGAGAGGGTGATGGATGTGAAGGTGGGATAGGAGGAATTCAAGATGGCCTTCCTTGATCGGTTCTTCCCATTTGAGCTTAAGGAAGCTAAGATGACCGAGTTTATCAATCTCTATAAAGGTTCTATGATCGTGAGGGACCATGCCCTCAAGTTCACAAAACTCTCCACGTATGCTCCTATGCTTATCTCAGATCCTCGTGCAAGGATGCATAAGTTCATATTGGGTGTATCGGATTTGGTTGTGAAGGAATGTCAAACCGCTATGCTTATTAAGGAGATGAATATATCGAGACTCATGACTTATGCCAAACAAATCGAGGGTAAAATATTGAAAGAGAGAAGAGTGCATGAGGCTAAGAGGGTCCGGCTTGATGGTGGGTTCTCAAATATCAATGGTGGTGGATTTGGTCGTTTCAAACAAGGCTAAGGTTCTAATGTGAAACTTGATACTAAGGTGCATCCTCCTAAGGCACTGGTTGGGGTTGGTCCCCGGTTTCCTCCTTATGGTCATTGCGAGAAACTTCATGTGGATGATTGTAGAAAGCTTTCAGGTGCTTGCTTTGGATATGGTAGCTTGGACCAAAAAATCTCAAATTTTCCTAAGGATTCCAAGAAGAGTCAAGTGGTTCCCGGTGGTCAAGGGCACAAAAGGCTCCGGTTGGAGGAAGCTCTGGATATCATCACGGGTATGTTAAAAATCTTTAACTTTGATGCATATACTATACTTGATTCGGGTGAAAATTTATCTTTTGTGACTCCTTTGTTGGCTATTAAATTTGGTGTGAGTTTCAAAACTTTGAGGGAACCTTATTCGGTGTATACTCCTGTGGGTGATTCTATTGTGGCCTAGAAGGTGTATAGGGGTTGTCCCGTGTCAGTGTGGCATAAAGTGTTCCCCGGTGATCTTGTAGAACATGAAATATATGATTTTGATGTCATTCTTGGAATGGATTGGTTGCATGCATCATATGCCTCTATTCATTGTAGAACTAGGCGGGTCAAGTTTCAAGTCCCCAATGAACCGGTGTTAGAGTGGAAGGGTGGCAATTCTGTAATTAAGGGTAGGTTTATTTCCTACCTTAAGGCCCGCAGGATGATTGGGAAAGGGTGTATCTATAATATTGTTTGGGTTAGAGATGTAGAAGGTGAATCCCCTAGGCTTGAATCAGTCCTGATGGTAAGAGAGTTCCCCAATTTATTTCCTGAGGATTTGCAGGGTATCCCTCCCGATAGAGAAGTGGATTTTGGTATAGACCTTCTTCTAGATACCCAACCCATTTCCATTCCCCCATATCATATGGCTCCGGCGAAGTTAAAGGAGTTAAAAGACAAATTGAAGGATTTGTTGGAGAAAGGGTATATTAGACCTAGCATTTCACCTTGGGTTGCTCCAGTGTTGTTTGTGAGGAAAAAGGATGGGTCTCTGCGGATGTGTATTGATTATAGGAAATTGAACAAGGTAACCGTTAAGAATAGGTACCCGTTGCCTAGGATTGATGATTTGTTTAACCAACTTCAAGGGGCTACTCATTTCTCCAAAATAGATCTTCGTTTGGGTTATCATCAATTGAAAGTAAGGGAGTGTGATATTCCCAAGATGGCTTTCTGGACCCATTATGGTCATTTTGAATTTGTGGTGATGCTTTTTGGGTTGACTAATGCTTCGGCAGTAATTATGGATCTCATGAATCGGGTGTTCAAGCTATTTCTTGATAATTTTGTGGTGGTCTTTATTGATGATATCTTGATTAATTCTCGTAGTAAACAAGAGCATATGGGTCATTTGAGGTTGGCTCTCCAAACTTTGAGAGAAAAGAAGTTGTATGCCAAATTTAGCAAG
>JBCEWC010021156.1:0-10595 GCA_038996855.1 Solanum aculeatissimum | reverse complement strand
AAGTATGCGGGCATGCAATGCATATGACAAGTGTAGTATGACCAAGCAACATGTCAAGGGGACAAGTGATACGAAAGGAACGCACGTAGCCAAAGAGTAATATAACAAGATGTTATGTCATGATGTAGAAGATACAATCCTAAAATCAATATAAAGTGGGAATGTGACCTCAACCGACAACATGGAAAGACCCGAACGAGCCACTACCCGATCCGGACTACTTGCCAAGTAGTACCCTAATCACCCTTGAAACAAGAGGAAACATGACAGAGTTCCCTATCTAGGGAATTAACCCATGGTGGCACATGGTTTGACATAAAGGAGTATGAACCCTGTGGAGATAGTTCATCCATCTCCAATCCCTCGGTACTAAGTCTCATCTCACGGGAATACATATAGGTACATGAAACATCAAAATAGGAAGACTTAAATTCATTTTCAACGTATGTATCATTAGTCAAAGTAAACCATTTATCAATTCATACTTAAGCTTAGGCCCAGGGCCATCAAGAGTTTCAAAACATTTCATGATCATGCCATGTCAATGCAAATAGAGTAGTTCATCTAAACAGCTTATCATATCAAGCATTCAAAAAATGTCAATATGGTGCACGCACCCAATATGCTCAAAGAGTCATGGCAAGGAGACTATGTGATCCCAATTCTTAACATAACATTCAAAACATGAGTTTCATCAAGAATTTCAATGTAACAATAACCGTGCATATGCCATGAATGAGGATCAAGAAAATAGGTAATGGAATTCAAACTCAATTTTATAATTTGAAAGGTAATTCGGCATAAATCATGTAGAAATCCATAAATAAAGTTTAATGCAATTCACCCATGCATAATTAAATCATGAAAGGAACATGAAATTGGATTAATCAAGAGTTTCCATGAACATTCATAAATTAGAGCTTAAAATTATGTTTAAATCACCTAAAAACTATAACACACAATTTTTAACACTAAACTACATCAATAATGGAAGAACCCATAACTTGAAGAAACTTAAAATCATAATTTAAAAGGTTAGGGTTCTTGGGTCTTCAAGAATGGAAGAAGATCCTTCAGTCAAATCTCACATACCTTGATTTCACCAAAGGAATTGCAAAGTCAAACTTAGTCAAGGTCGTCTTCCCCAATTTCTTCAAGCTTTCTTCAATGGAGGCCAAGAGGATTTTAGAATTCTCAAAGTGTATAGAGGAGGCTTAGAATATATGAATAAGAGTTTGGGTCTTGATTTAGGGGTCTAGGGGACCTTAGGATACCAAAAAGAGGCCTAGGGATTTATTAAATCACAAAATTATCATTAATAAAATGGACTTTTAATTGCCAAGCAGAGTGACACGGTGGAGCTACAGTTCCCGTGAACATTATTCACGGTCCGTACAAGGCACCATCAAACTTGCCTTAGCCAAATTTTCAATGCAAACTCTCGGAGGACTTTTTGGACACCAATGAATAAGCTTCTACTCGACGCAGCATGTTGGACTCCCTAGGATGCTTTCAAACCTTGAGCTATGATATAACTTTTGTCATGACTCGTACCTAGAGCCTAGCCATGACACGATGAATATGACACCCGAAGGAATCCCATCCAAGCCTCGTGTTCATATCATAAGAATTTATAAGGTAAAATAAGCATTCATAAGAGAATAAGCAAGCGAAAATATATAATCAAAAATAAAAGTCATAGTTCCCATAGGGAACATACATCCATCCATAGTCCAAAGCATACCTCTAATCATAGATCTCGGTGGGGACTAGCACATAGCTCACTAGCTCACTATCTCACCATCAAGATGTACATTAAAAAATAAAATATAAAGTCTCAACATAAAAACAATGTCATAAGACTCATTCCCGAAGCATGGGAACTCACCAATAAATCTTCAAGTTCAATGTCCGAAACTAGCCATGAAATAGGATGGCCTCCCCATCGTCCGTCCCAATATGATTGGGTCATATAGATAAAGAAGCATGTGTAAGCAAATAGAATGTACTAAGTATATAGGTATTCCATGAAGTAAAGGACATCACAATAATATCAATATGCATAATCATCATCAATTGAATAAGGTACAATATGTATGAGCATACATGTTTAAAATCATATGAAGAAGCATCATAAAAAATCTGTTTATCTTCATTACATACATATGTGGGTATAAGACCATAACCGACAATCATAAGACCATGCAGACTATTACATGGGATCCCTATGTTTACTCTCATCGAGTTAAGAGGAGTCTATTTTTCTAAGGTAAACTCTATTCTCACCCTATAGGCTCTATACTAGCACGGTGAGAACTATCATTTTGACCCCACCATTTAGTCTCTATCCTAGCATAGTAAGTGTCCATTAAAAAGCTATATGGATCCATTAGTGCACCTTTAAGGTATAAAACATAAACATCATTTCTATGGTGGCAAATAGTTATGGGAATATGGTATCTGCCAATGTCCTCTCGGTGCTAAGTCATATCCCATGAAATACTTTAAATCATGCATGTATATAACTTTCAACATAGTTTATACTTCATTAAAATCATGCTTTTAGAACTCATAAATAGTCATCATAGCTTTCATGAAATATCATATCATAGGAATAATCTATTTTACTTTTCTTTTATAATGGTATGGGTAGACATTACCACCTTAAACTCATCATCATAAAAATCTAGGGTTTTGTCACCCTTTTTATCTTAGCTTCATCATTGTCATTATCATAGCACCATCTTTGTCATGAAACTTGCTTTTACATATTTAAAATCATAATCATAAATTATCATAGCTTTATCATAAGAGACTAGGGCTAAGTGTGGGCTCATGAGGAATTGAGTTAAAATCATGCAATTGGATAAAATTTTGTAGAGACAAAATGCGATTAAATCAATTTGGATCATTAGTAAAGGAGCCAATTTCAAATCATTAAGACCTAATTTTTCATACTTTGAAATCATATACTTTTGCTTGAAAATCATATACATTATAAAATTCATCATAATTCATATATAAGTAGTCTTAATAATCATGTAGAAATCATAATCCATGCATTAGGAATCATGGCTTAAAAACCTAGAAGAAATCATCATGATATTTTAATTTTAAAAAAAGGTTTTGGATTGGGCTTCATGGATGAAACTAACCCATGAATGAAGCCCTACATACCTCTAGAAGAATCTCTAAAATTGAGGTGAGAACCCTGGAAAAATCCTTAGTCAACCTTCATCTTTAGCTTCGGTGGAACCCTTGACTTAGAGAGAGAAATATTGGAAATTCTTAAGAGAAATTTGAGAATTAAAGTCCTTGAATGACTTAGGAATAACTCTTATAGGTACTATGTTGGTTAGGGTGGCTAAGAGGGCTAAAACAACGTAGCTTGGGACTTAGGAGGATTGAAAAAGTCCAAAACACCCTTCATTTAAAACTATCGAAGTCATCCACGAGACCCCTCTTACGGGTCATGGAATCTCTTACGAGGCTCGTAAAGAATCTCATAGACTAGGGTGTCACAAAAGTTAAGCAACTAGAATTGTTGCTTCCAATCAACAAGTACACAGATAGCTCGTAGATGCACATACGGACCATAGAGTCCTTCGTAGGGTAAGTCCATACTTAGAAAATATTTGGGTTCCTCTGGACCTCTTTCTACGAGACCACACTATGGGTCGTAACAAATTCCATGGCTCATCTGTTATATTGTAAGTCGACTTCCAATGATTCTTAATTTTTTCATCTTTTCCCAGCAGTTTCTACGAGGTAACCTACGACTTGTGGTTTACTTTACGGGTCGTAGATGGGCTCGTAGAGTCAAACCTTCAAGGATTTTTGCCTTCCCATTTTCATAAACTTATAAACATGAGTGATGTTACACAAAAAAGGGCTTAATCCTCCATTGAAGATCAAGATAGAGCTTTCCATTCCTCTATTAATTTCATATTTTTTTTCAAACGAATTGCTCAAGGTATGTGAGTATTCATACGTGGGTCCCTTCCACACATAGAGCCCATTCAATTATCAATCTTTTCATACAATTCAAATATGTTTTGGGTCTTCTTAATTTTCATTCAATTGCAGAAGTTATAATTTATTTTATGATAATTAGTCTATTTTGACATGCATTGATAAAAATTACACGAAATTGATGAGTTTTCCATGAATTCGCTACAATTCTATCTTGGGATCATGTCATGAATGATGATTATTTTCAATTATACTTCAAATCAATATTATTTTTCATGCTACAAATTGGGATGTATTAAAGTTTTACATGAAATTCCTCTCCAATTTCATCTTGAGATCGTAAAAGTCAAAATTCCTTTAATTTAGATTGCAATTGTTATGATTATTCTCAATTAAGCATGATTTGATGCCAATTGTATGTTTACACATATTTTCAATCCAACTTCAAAAAAGTTTTAATCAATTTCATGCAAATCTATATTTTGCCTAAATTTTCGCTACAAGTCATGATTTAAATTTTTCGACTGTACGAGCAAGTTTATGATAAGTATGACCTAACACCCTAATAATACTCTTATTTGAGGCAGGATTTATAATGATGGAAGACATGTACCCACATTATATGAATCATATGAAAATGAGTTATTCCATGAACAAGTTTTTATTATTTAGATTCGTGCTTATGAATTGCCTTTCCTACATGACAAGCTTATTAAAACTATAAACTATGATTTATGATAAACTTATGAATTCATGATAAGTATGAATTTTTTTATGTGTATTCATGGGATTTTGACTTAGCACCAAATGAGGCTTGACGTGGGGACTCAACCTAAGGGATTCTTGTTAGCAATCTCTAGACTCATAACTATGTTGCCACCATAGGATGATGTTGAAAATATGTCCTCGCTAATGGATCCACATATAGCATATGATTCATGACACCCACTCAATGGGGTAGAGTTCTACTTTGGCAAGTAGACTTTCTTTTCTCTGGTATATGGGTAGACATTCGGATTTCATGTAATAGATTGCATGGTCTTATTACCGGTTATGGTTATATCACACATATGTATGACTCTTTATGATGCTTCACATGTTTCTTATTCTTTACTTATGCATTGACCATCCTCATGTTTAATCTTGCTTTTAAAGTACAACTCTTATTATAATGTCTACTTAATTATTGCACTATATGAGTTATGTTTAATTGCATTGCCCACATACTTAGTACATTCAAATATACAAACACATACTCTTTGCCTACATTATATGACAATGTAGGGTCGGATGCTATATCACATCCGTGTGACTAGTTTTCAGGTATTACTTAAAGATTATTGGTGAGTCATCATGCTTTGAGGGCAAACCTAGCACTACTCTACCCTAGGTTTCTTGACTTCTATAGATACTTTGAGACTATTTCATTTACTACTTTGTTGAGGATTATCTAGGAACATGTCCATAGCCTCCACCTATGTTACATTTAGAGGCATGTTGGATATGTATATGGAGTCTACGTTGTCGTCCTTGACTTTTGGGTACTTCTATCTTATTGAAGTATTTGAAACTTACTTATTCTTCTCTTATTAGAATGTGTATGGATGCTGATATACTTTATGTATGCTTAAGATATGCTAAGAGGCTTGATTGGAGTTTTCTCAGAATACTTAATCGTTGTGTCGCACTTAGGACCTAGCTTGGGTTGTGACAATCATGTTTCTTATGGATACGAGGAAATTTTTTTATGAACTGTATATTCGCATCCTCTTACTTCCAAGTAGGAATTTCAATGTCTTAGGCTAAACCTCTTGATCTTTGGTGCTCTATTTTAACTTGTTGACAATAGGGACATTGTGCCAGAAACGTAGTCATGTCCTTCTTCATACCATTCAACTAATATACTTCCCTAAAATCTTTATCCATTTTGGTGGATCCTGAATGGATAGAATATTGAGAACTATGGGCTTCACTTGATGTCATCTCCCTTAGTCCTTCAACATCAGGAGCACATACACAACCTTGGTAACAGAGTAACTCATCTCCCCCATGGAATAAAACCTCAATGTTCTTTTAGGCAATCAACTTCTTCAACTTAATCAAAACTAGATCCATGTCTTATTTTGCATTTACATCCTCTACAAGAGACGATGTCAAAATATTTATGAACCATGACACCACCATCATTAGAGTCGAGTAATGGTACACCCAAATGGCTAATCTATGCACCTCTTTAACCAATTATTTCTTATTATCCTCAACATGCACAATGTTATTCATAGACATTCAACTAAAAGCATCAATAACTATATTAGCTTTACCAGAATGGTACAATACACTCATGTCATAATCCTTCAATAGTTCAAACCATCTCCTTTGTTGCAAGTTCAAGTCTTTTTTATTGAATACATGTTGTAAGTTCTTATGATCAATGAGTATATCAACATGCATACCATACAGATATTGATATCAAATCTTTAAGGCAAAATAACTATTGTCAATTCATGGCCATGAGTGGGGTAATTATTTTCATGCACTCTGAGTTGTCTAGAAGCATATTTTATAACCCGTGAGGCATCACAAAAAACTAAAAATCCATCTGATCCTTACGGCAATATCAATATAGGGGGTGAATTAAGACGATCCTTCAATCACTGCAACATTTTTGGATTTTAACCACCTCGAAAAAGTGTGGCCTAAACTATGAATAAGTATTGTCTTTGATCAAAGGCCACACGTTTTACTGTTTGGCAACGCTTTTACAGAGATGGCATAAAGAAGTGTAACCTTTGACTTTAGGAAATGCTTTTTAGGTTTTGCCTTATAAGCTACACTTTAAAAGCACAGCCCATAAAGTACAAAAGTCATCTTTTGTAATACCTCATATAGAAACACTTTTCTTCATACAACTACAGTTTTAAGCTTGGCCTTTTCTTACTTATTGGCCACACTTTTGAAGTGTAGCAGTTTATAGCATCTCTAGGGCAACACTTTAAAGTGTATCCTTTGCTAATGTCCATGCCAAAGTTGATGTTACTATGGCTACACTTTTGAAGTGTTGTAGTATTGGCAACAAAAAGATTTATATGCCAAAAATTTTCTTATTGAAAAATAATTCTTGTATATACTAATAACATCACTCATAATTTACAAATTATCTCAATTACTAATTTTACTTATAAATAATTCAAATGTATAAATTTCCAATAAACTTCAAATAACAATATCTTGTACTACACATTCTTATAAGACAATGCTTTAAAGATGTGCATACTAAAAATGAATATCACAAAACCAAATGTATTCAAGCTCTAAAAATAGTTCAAAAATTCTTCCTGTCATTTACTTCAATAAAACAAATAGACTTATGGTCACCATTCAAATTCGACCGATCTCTCGCATTTTCCTACACATTCAACATAAAATAAAAAAATAGAAAAAAACTATGCTCAAGAAATAAAATGTCAGATTGCAAGTATAAATAAAAGACATAAGCAAAAGGAATTTAGTAAATATCTACTTTTTAATAATATCAAACTAGTCGGTATTATTGAGACTAATGTCAAAGAACATAACTCTGATAAAAAAAATGATAGTATGTACATATGAAAAAAATAATTATATAAGATGAATAATGACAACACAGGATATCAACTGAAATAAAAATAGATAACAAAAATCAGCAAGTTCAAATACCGTAAGTCAAAAGAAAAAGAAAGAAGAACAAAGATTAAGACACAATTACACTAATATCCATTATCCTCCTCTGAAATGTTACATATAAATGAAGTCAAAAGTTTCCACATAAATGTACAAACTGTATTTTACTAATAGAAGATTTCAGTCGCTCAAGACAAACTAATTGTACATCAGTTACACAATGAAAGACACCCAATCTATAATCTGACAAGCTTGATAAAGCACATTATGATCAATGTAGCTTTCATTCTTATTTTTAACATCAATAAAAAACATTCAAAATAAAACATTGCAAATTCCATACAGTTAAATAGTTGATGTAATGTGTCATCCATTTATAACAATTATTATACAGTAGCTTCCAAGAATGAAATACACTACACAATAAACTATTTTTTTGTGGATACGATATTGCCACACCATAAATTATTACATTCCAATTACTCTTGAATACACTCTACAAATCTATTTAAGAAGCAAAAGAATCTTCATTAGTAATTATATTTTCCCTTTTTAAGTAATAGATGATTTGGCAGCTTATTACCAAGTTCAGACTAAGCACCGTTTGGTTTGAATACAGGAAAGAACTTTAAATCATTTTCAACATAAACTTGATAGATCAAAAAGATTTTTTAAAGAGGTTTGGTCAAATTCAAGAATAATAAGCAAGTCATCTAATTTGAGTGAAAGAGTGTTATTTTGATCTAGTGATGGACACAACCTAGAGTATAATATGTAGTAGTCCTAATATATAATGACACTGCAGATTATTCCACTAGATAAAGTGGAAGAGCATGAAGGTGAGAATTTCATAAGACACGAAAACAAATAGATTTATCAGGGAATTCCTCATATCATTATGGTTTGCATTTTTTGAAAAAAAATTAGTTTGATTTTTCTATTTGACATTTTTGTGAGCCTTCTCAAAACTGGCTTCTTTAGGAAGATCAGTCAAACTCAATATGAATTTGAAACCAATCCTAGAAACTTTAAAGATAAATTTGGAAACAATATGAAAATACAAGAAAGAGCAACATTAACTAGAAATTATTTAGTGGGATAAGAGATATTGGAATTGCATCAACTCAGCAGGGACCCTACTCTATTTCATGCTAACTTGATAACTCTTCTATGAATTTTAAATGGGGTTCACAGGAGTATATGGGCCATATACTACTATAGAAAGAGAAGAGCTTTAGCAGCTTGGGGCTATTAGAGGAATTTGAGATGTTCAATGAGTAGTTGGTGGCAATTATAATATTTACAAGTTTGAAAGTGAAAGACACAATTGTATGAGAAGATCAAGAGCAATGATGATATTCTCAAATGTAATACTAGATTTGTGCTTAGTAGACATACCATTTTTGGGGACTAATTTCAGATGGTCTAAAGGGGAGCAAAACATTGAAGCCTCAAGAATAAATAGATCTTTTTATATCTTTTGAGGGGAATGACACTTCGAATAAGATCAAACAACTTGGAAAGTGGAGATTGGGATACTAATCCTTCATACTTTAAATGTGAAAACATGTTGCTAAGTATTATTGGATTCATGGATAGGGTCAAGGCATATTGGCAAAGTTATGCAGTAATGGGCAGTCTGAACTTCATCTTAACTCAGAAATTGAAACTACTCAAGAGACATATTACTATTAGGAACAAAGAGGAGTTAGGGAAGATAGAAGCAAAAAAGAAGAAAATTTAAGAGGACCTACTCACACTATAATAGATCACTGGAGGGAGAGTTTAATCTCTCGAGAAAATAATAAAATATGTTGGATTGTGGTTTGAAATGCAATAGATAGCCAAAGTAGAAGAAATATCATAGAGGCAAAAGTCTTGAGGTCTCTGGCTGAAAGCGGGTGATAGGAATACCAAGTTCTTCTAGAAAATCTCCAACTCCAACAGAAGAATAAATTGCATAGATAAATTAAAACTGGACAATGATATCACTGAAGATAAGAATTTGACCAAGAGTGAAATTCTAAGTTTCTACCAACTATACACAGAAAATGAAACTTGGAGGCCAACAACAAGATTGGAGAAGGTAGCATCAATCACAGAGGAAGAAAAAAGGTGCGTGGAGAGACCTTTCGAGAGTCAGAGGTACTAGCAGCTATCATAAAAAAGCCCCAAATAAGGCGCCAAGTGCCTCAGATATCATGAGAGCTATCTAGCATTCCACCATACTAGTCATATGGTAAGATCATGTAAAGCATCATTCATCGCCCTAACTCCCCCACCCCCAAAAAAAGGGTTGTGAAATTAAAAGACATCAAAATGCATTCATCAAATCAAGGTATATAAAGATATTACACTGTTGTTTTGATGATTGTGGTGTCCGAGCCAAAAAAATACTATATTGGTAGCTAATGAAGTGTTGGATTGGAACTTTACCTTTATCAAAAAAAAAAGGAACTCAACATCATGCTCTGGATAATCCACATACAAAAAAAGTAAGGAAAAACATTAATGAAGCAAATATAATCTACAAGATATAGTTTTTCCCCTAGATATGTTTTTCTTATAAACAATTTGTGCATGATATTAAAGCAACCATCAAAATACTTCACCAGATAAAGAATGACAAAAAGTCAGCACTGCAAATGCATCAAAAGGACCCATTAAGAACAATAATTCTCAATCTAGAAAACTAACCTGTGTAGAGAGTTAACATGTATTAACACATACACCCACACATTTGCTTTCTTCCAAATACTTACATTTCTCTACAAAAACCTATTCAAATAATTATTTTCATATCAAAATAAGAGTGGCTGTATTACAAATAGTGGCTATCTATCTTGTATATGTCACGACCCAAGCCTAGGGCCTAGACATGACATTGCGAATGAGGAACCCGAAGGAACCCCAAACAAGCCTCTCAAACTTGTCATCACACTTCATCGGTCGCGAAAGAACAT
>JBCEWC010021155.1:0-10595 GCA_038996855.1 Solanum aculeatissimum | reverse complement strand
ATAATGGTAAAGAAATTTCATTCGCCTTTGTTACTCGACCAGTAACTAGAGATATAAATGTTTTGGTTGATATGAAGAGAAAACATGTTGACTCTTTACAACTTGAATTATTTAGCATGAATATTTGTGATACAATAAAATTTGCAAAAGTACAGGAAAAAATTAAATTGATTTCTGAACAAATGGTTGTTGATATTTGTGTCGACCATCCTAGTGCTTTTTGGAATAGAAAAAGGCATATTGTTACATTTCCCTATAAATATAATTTTTCTGAAAATAATATTCAAAAAAAATCTCGACCTTGTCAAATGAATGCTGAATTAGTTGAATTCTGCAAGAAAAAAATTGACAATTTTTTACAAAAAGGATTGATAAGTCCTTCTAAATATCCTTGGTCTTGTACTGCCTTTTATGTTAATAATGTAGCTGAAAAGGAACGTGGAGTTCCCAGGTTGGTAATAAATTACAAACCTTTAAATAAGCATTTAAAATGGATCGGGTATCCGATCCCGAATAAAAAAGATATATTATCTAGACTATATGATGCCAATATATTTTTAAAGTTTGATTTAAAATCTGGCTATTGGCAAATTCAAATATTTAAAGAGCATACTTATAGAACTGTTTTTAATGTCCCATTTGGACAATATGAATGGAATGTTATCCCTTTTGGATTAAAAAATGCTCTTTCTGAATTTCAGAAAATCATGAATGATATTTTCAATCCTTATATGGATGTCATCATCGTTTATATTGATGATATTTTGGTCTTTTCCAAGCCTTTTGAATTGCATGTTAAACATCTTAACATTTTTAAGAGAATTGTCATTCAAAATGGTTTTGTCATATCCAAACCAAAAATGAGTTTGTTTCAAACCGAGGTAAGATTTTTAAGACATAATATTTGTCAAGGAAAGATTACCCTATTCAAAGAGCTATTTATTTTGCTTCTAAATTTCCTAATGTTATAACTGACAGGAATCAACTTCAAAGATTTTTTGGGAGCCTTAATTATATCTCTTCTTTTTATAAAAATCTATCTCGTAATTTAGCTCCCTTATATGACAGGTTATAAAAGAGTTATAAAGGTTCTTGGACCGAACAACATACCTCTTTAGTTCAAGGAATTAAGCAAAGGGTTAAAGCCCTTCCTGTTTGACTCTTGCTAATCCTAATTGGCAAAAAATTAATGAGACTGATGCTTCTAATATCGGTTATGGTGGTATACTAAAACATTAATCCTCATGATAAATGTAAATATTTGATAAGATTTCACTCTTGAAAATGGACTGAAGCCTAGAAGAAATATGCTATTGTGGCTCACGAAATGCTAACAATTGTTAAGTGTGCTTCAATTGTTAGTGAAAAATTATTTGCAATTGCCCACTTTTCAATTATAGGGAATTTGATATCGAAGATGAATACTGACAAAGATTTTGAGATTATTGCTATTAAAACTGATAAAGTTTTTTATAAATATAGTATGAACGGCTCACCCCCTTAGTTTCCGCGAGGTCATGGAAATAATAAAGGCTAAGCAAGAGTCATGGGAAGATCATCCCAGATACCAAGTAGAGGATCGTCAAATCAATCCTCGACAAATACTCCTGTTATAAGATTAGGAGGAAAAAGTTTGACAAACTCCCGTGTTTCTGAAGGAGAATCTTCCTCATCCCCTTCTATTCATTTGAATGATATTCCAACAGATAGTCCATTATATGGGCAATTGCAAGCTTATATTGTTGCACAGAAAAAGCAAAGTATTACATATGCTTCAATTGCAAGTAATGATAATCTTGATGATATTAAGAATTATGAAAAGATTGATAAAAAGAAGATTATATTCTTCATGGAAAATGCTGAAAGTAAGCGAAAAGATGAACCCTGGAATATACTCCAGAGATATCTGATACCCAACTTATACTTTCCGGGCTAGTCATATAAAACTCGATCATATTATGAAAATATTTTGGTGAGTATGGGAAGTGTAGAATTTTAACATTTCCAAGCTTATAACTCATCTGAGACAGTTTATTACTTCTCAAAATTGATAGTGAAGAAAATTCTCACTTTTGAAGAATGGGGAGTACATTCTATGAAAGAAAGACCTTTCCAGTTAAATCAGGAAAGAATGAATTGCACATATTGGGATTATATTCAAACTTTTGACACTGTGATCTATTATAATAATGAGCATCACAAACATACCTAGTTTATAAAAATATGTTCCCAAGTATTCACTGAAAAATTGCCAAATTGGTTTGTTGATTGGTGATTATATCACGAACCTACTGTTAAAATTTTACCTGAGGATTTCGGTCTCCTATATAGAGAATGGGCCAAAGTATCCCCAAATCTGACCTCATTATATCAAGAACCGCATATTTATTGCCCGGAGAAATTAAGTTAGATATATTTCTTCATTGAGTTCTCTATCCCCTGGATTCATAAGTGGGTCCCTGAATTCGGTTATACCAAAGATCAAATTTCCTGCTTATATAGAGTCTTTTATAATAATTTTTGGGAAACATTAATAAAAATCGATCCCTCTACAAAAACGATTTATGGTCAAGAGCTGATAGACCTGATCTTTATAAAGGTAAAGGAATATGCATTAACTCCAAGTCCACTGATTGATACTTCAGTGAAAGGAATTGTACGCAGAATATCCCTGCAAGAAAAGGAACAAGATAAGTATGCTCTAATAATAGAGTATATGAATAAAGTAAAACAAGACTTGATGGAGTCTATTGGTTTATTTGAAAGTGATACTTCAACCCATAAAAGTGAAAGTGTCAATGATGACATGGAAGATGCACAATCCGTTCCAACTTATAGGGAACTATCCGACGATGATATTGAAGATTTAGAAAGGTTTATTCAAAAAATGAAAAAAGCGGACAAAAACTAAATTGAGCTACAGTGCAGCCGCCTGAATAGTTAAACTATTCTTGAACAGTAGATACACTGTTCATTACTGTGTAATATCACTGTTTATGGAATCGGATATGGGCCCCATTTTACTATTTCGCCGCGTGTTCTTTTTCTTTAAATAGAAGTGTTGGGAATGCATTTAGGCATCCAACAATTTTAAGTTTTCTTTCTTTACTCTCTCTCTCTCTCTAAACCCCTAGCTCTCCCTTCTCTCTACACTTTCCGGCATATATAGATTGTAATAGTAACTCATCAATAATAAATTACTATTTTCGGCATCGGCCTTAGGCCATTTTAGGTATTTGCTTCTACTATTACTATTATATGTTAGCTTAAATACCTATATCCATGTCAGCTATCTAATTTCTCTTATATAATTACTATGAAGGAACCAGACTCAATCATAATATGAAAAATTTTAGGTATAGATTTTTGACTTGATTCCGAGATGGAGATACAGTCGTGTTCAGTTCTTCTATGTTGGCTTTGTCTCAGTGACTACGTTTAGCAAGCTGTGAAGTAGTTGAAAGCCCATTTATTTACTTGGTTATTTATGTTAAAAGTGGGGCGTCAATTTCACAGTTAGAACCGCTAAACATATGGGCTCAACTTGGAAGTATTGAATTTTCTGACAGGTCCCTTGCTTGGGTAAAAGATTAATCTCTACCATACAGTCAGCTATCTATGCTAAAAATTTAATATATTTCGATTCATTTTCAAAATTAAGTCTGGTTGTCTAATTAGTCGTGCGGACTACCGCCAGCCTATTAGCCTTTCAGATCTTGGTCTTTAAATAAAAAGATGAAACATGAAGAATCAAGAATATATTTGTCATTCTATCTTAATTTATTAAATATTATATATTTTGCATTATGCTTGTCCTCTAAATTAACTCTACGTGATAAAATACATTACACAAATTTTATATAATAATTTTTTCTAGAAAGTTTCATTATTATTATATTTGTTTTATCATATAAAAAGCCATAAATTGGACAATCAAGGATATTTTTATGAAATTAATTAAAAAATAAGCTTAAAGTAATTATTACATTATGCAAAGTATGTATGAGTTTTTCAAAAATATCAATCCAAGTTCTAGAAAATTCTAATGGTTGTACAATGAAAAGTTTTCAAAAAAATTAATTAATTGTACATCTTAAGATGTGGTGTCTAATTATTTCTTCAAAAAATTATGAATTTTTATTTTATTTTTTTAAAAGTAACTTCAAGAATTTAATTGCTCTATTTTGGTATGAATTAATAGTTAAAAGGTCCATTAAAATTGACACATATTATTAAATGCACATTTAAACAATGAGAAAGTCTTAATTAATTATTAATTCATTTTGTTATTATTTTACATTCTTTCATTCTTTTATGAATTATTGTGATATCTAATCTAATTAGTCTATTTTGCTATTACTTTATGTAACGACGCTTTAAATCGTTTTGAGATATAGAGTTTCGTATATTATAAAGATTTATCCGTGAATTTTAAAGGGGCTTTTTTGTAATGACCCTCCAGGTCATTTCTGTGGTTTCACAAATATTTTATGAGTTTGAGCATTTTCATAGTGATTGTGGGCTATTTATGACTTATTGATAGTGATCGTTCGGTTGGTGGGTGAATCGTTTGACATTTATACAGTATTTTAAGTTAAACGAGAGGTTATAATCGTAAAATGAATTTTTAGGTAAAGTCCTAGTAAATTGCCTCAAAGTGAAATTCTGACGATTTTGTTAGCTCCGCAATGGCCAAATTAGGCTAGGAGAATGTTCGGTGCAATTATATCGAGTTTTGCAAATTTAGCCGCCTGAATGAGTTAATAGTTGATTTTAGTCAATATCCTTGAGAAACATGCCCCAAATAGAAATTCTGACTGCATCGTTGGATCCAGAACATTGAATTTGATCTATAAGGACCTTTCGTTCGGTTCTCGAGGCTTTCGGGTGTGTTTTGGTCCCTTCGATAGATTTTGATATTGGGAAATGGGACCCACATTGGAATAAAATGACTTTCGATGGGAATTTTGACTACACCATTGAGTTTGGAATGTTGTTTCTGATTAGATTTCATATATGTATTGTATTTTTTCTATTCTGGATGAGGACAGAACATCGAAATTAAGTTTGAATAATTGCTGAAAAATAAAAGGCGGCAGTGACGTGGTCGAACCAAAAACTGCAACATGGCAGGCGGTGTAAATTGCCATATCTAGCGAATTTCATTCCAGAATTCGCACAAACGAACGAACATTTTTGATATGCGATTTTTCCTTATTTGTTATCCGATTTGGGCGATTCAAAAGGCTAACTTGTGTATTTTTCCGAGAAGAACATTGTGAAGTGTCAGAGATTGATTTTAGCGCGTCGTTTGAGGTAAAATTTGATGTTTTTCTTCTGCATATTGAATATGTTTATCGATAACTTTGACATGCAATTTCTTATTTGTTTTGAGTTGGATTGTGGTGAAATTTGGGTCTATTCTGTGTATTTTTCCGAGGCGCACATTGTGGTAATGTCAGAATTAATTGATATTTTGACAGCTGAGTAACATTTGGAGGTCATCAAGGAGGGAAAAACTCGTGTGGACTGATCTAGCACACGTGGATTCACCTTTCAGGTAGGCTAGGCTTTCTTTACCTATAGAATGAGCTGAAATACATGTATATTGGGAACTTGGTTGTGGTTGGAAGTCCTGAGTAAGATATGTATATATGTCGTGAGGTTGATTGCTAGTAATATTTTCTTCTATGCATTTAAACATTGTTGTCATGATTTATTAATACCTATTTTCCTGGATAATCCTTGTACATAGTATATGGGGTAACTACAGTTATTTTGGAATACTTGTGGTTATTCTGAACTACACTAGCTTTGATTGCTATAGTAGCTGAGTGCTGACATTGTTGAACCACGAAAAGGCCTGGTAGAGGTTGGATATGGGCTAACGCCCTGTGATAGATATATATTCTAACTTAACTCCTATTTGTAGGAATGTGTAGCCTAATGCTACTGAGATATACTGGTTATGAGGTTGTTTGTTGATTATATGTTGTATTGTGGACTAATTCTGGTATAGATATGACTTTACTGTCCTTGGTTGTTCTGGATACTTATGATGTGCTTGTTGTTGGTTCTCTGGGTCAGGGACCCCATTGATTACACTTGGCTCTGAAACTTTGTCGATTGTCCTTTGGATCTGGGAACCTGTTGGTTATGCTTTGGGTCGGGGACCCCGTCGATTGCTCATGGGTCAAGGACCCAATTGATTTTCCTTGGGTTTGGGGTCTAATTGATTTTCCTTGGGTTTAAGGCCAGTTGATTTCCCTGAATTTGAGACCCATGGTTACTCAAAGTACTTGTGATTGACTGGAACGTGGTGTTTTTTGCTTTGAGTGAGCATGCCCCTACATTGGTCTATGAGATATATACTTCTACATACAATTGTTAGTCCTTGTGCATTTGTTATTCTTACTAAGGTTGGGATTAGCTAGTGTTGTCTAAGGTACGGTGACATACGATTGTGTGGGTTGGATTGTATGTGATATATATGTTATGAGTGTCATTTTCTACGTTCACTCTGGTTATGATATGACTCTGGAGTTCCGGATCCGGATAGAATGGTTGAGTGAGTTACTATTTCAATACCTCGAGTCCTAGATGACGCTCCCCGATACTATTAAGCTCCGATGGCCACGTCCGAGTGTTTGAGACCCAAAGTCATGCCCCGGAGTTTGAGTCCGGTGACCACGACTGGTATGTCGGGTGGAGGATGTTGATTTTCAGGTCGAGCACCAGTTGATTGTTCCTGAGTTCGAGGCCCAGTGGTTATTCTTGGGTTTTGAGACACTGTGATTTGTTCAGAGAGGTATGACACACTGATTGTTTTGGGTTTGAGACCCCGTCAATTATATTTTAGGTTCGAGGCCCTATTCATTATGTTAGGGGGATTCTTTCTCTCGCAGGGGATACATCCCACCGTTATGTCTAATATCAGATCATCTAGCCCTAAATGACTGCCCTGACCGGAGGCCAGGTCGGGAAGGGGGTTCGAGGCCTCGTTCATATTATAGGGGTTCGAGGCCTCGGGTAACAGTTAGGGGTTCGAGGCCTCAAGTGACATTTAGGGATTTGAGGCCCCAAGTGATAGTTAGGGGTTTAAGGCCCCATTGATATTATACGGGTTCAAGGCCCCGAGTGACAATTAGGGGTTCGAGGCCCCATTGATAATATAGGGGTTTGAGGCCTCGGATGACAGTTAAGGGTTCGAGGCCCAAAGTAAAAGTTAGGGGTTCACAGCCCCAGGTGACCATTAGGGGTTCGAGGCCCCATATGATGTCGTATATTGATCCCTGTACCCCTCCACCTATACACATACCCCGATTGTGCATGGGTGTACCCTTTGGGCTTATGGGGGCTCAGGAGGTGTTCAGGCTTAGACACTAGGGCCTTACACCCATGTACAGTCGACCTATAATTACATGATATAGAGAGTTGGGTTCTATTGTGATTCAGTTGATTAGATTGTGCGCGGGTGTACCTTTAGGGATTATGGGACCCAGTTGGCGTACAGGCATAGATATTAGGGCCTTGCACCCACGTACAACACTATGTCTCAGTTGGGGACAGTTGTGGTGGCCCTACGCAGTCTTCGTCAGTTGATATCGATGCCCATCACTTGAGTTAGTACGGTTTACCATTGTTCATTGCCTTGGTTGGTTCTGTTCTGGTTTGAGGGTTTCCAGGAATGTTGTTTCCTTGATCCGAGCTTCGATTTGGCTAAACCTGCTACAGTTCCTTATATTTGAATCTTCTGGTTTTACTGTATTTTTACTCAGTCGGCCGATGATGCTTACTGAGTGCCTATTACCGATACTCACCCCTACATCTCTGCATCTTCTCATGGTGCAGGTCTAGGTACTAGCTTCAATCACTGAGCTAGGGATTCGTAGGCGATTTAGGGGACATTGGTAAGCATCAGCAGCTCTGGATATTCTAAAGTATCCTTCTATTTGACGGTCGTCTTTTGGATTCAGGCACTGGCCCTGTATACGTAGTTTGGATTTGTATAAGTGGATTGTTATTCTGGTTATGTACGTAGATATGTATCTTTTATTTTGAGTCTATAGTAACTCTGTACAGGTGACTTCCAGGTCCTGGGATAGGTTGTTGTTGGCCTATTTTGTATGTCGTTAGCTATCGTTATGCTTAGCTATTAGGACATGTGTCGAGGATTTTGGATTGACTTGCCTGTAGGTGGGATCTAGCAGGCACCATCATGACCTAAAAGGTCGGGTCATGACAAGGAGGTGGGATCTAGCAGGCGCCATCATGACCTAAAGGTAGGGTCGTGACATTTTTGGACTATTCAATAATTTTTATTATTTAAGTTGAGGGATAATATTAAACAACTAACCTAATTGATGGACTAAACTAATAATTTAGTTAAAACTCTACACTACTTATCCATGTTTATTAAAATAAGTAATAAGAATTTATCACTTTTAAAACATAATTAGTTGAAAAATAAACAATAAAAGGAGAGGAGATAGGGTTGAGAGAGATACCATTGTGGCTCAAAGGTCAACTCATGAATGGTAAAGGGGCAAAACACTGACATGATGGGGACTGGATGTACAAAAATTGTAATAATCATAATTATGCATCTTGATCAAATTGTAATAGGTGCAAAAGTGAGAGAGATGTGCCAGCTCAACTTGTTAATGTTGCATAACACTTCACAAAATACATTGTTACAGTAGTCCTAGAAAAATAGTTGTGAGCAACACTAGAAAAAGTACCACAAAGAAATAGAAATTTTCAAAAAAATTAGGTAAGCCTAAGACGCCTAGCATCTATAGTTTTAATTTTTGTAACTTATTCTTTCGCAGTGTCTTAATTAGTAAATTTTCATTTTAAATTTTGTTCTTTTAATTATCACTTCATAATTTAAGTTTTGATATATTGAAATAGGTAATTAGACACTAGGCGTATGCTATTATGTGAATATTTTTAGAGTTATGTTATTTGGAGGAATTGAACTTAATCCTAGGCTTGAAAATTAGAAAATTGATTATAGGTTTGGGTGAGTTTTGAATCTAGGTTAGATATATAGCAATATGGGTATCCTTGGATTCATATTCTTATGGAGATGGTGTATTTGATAGATTTAAATTGTTCTGAGGTATTGGAGAAAGAAAAGCATTGCTAGATTAGCTAGCTTGGCATCGGTTCTTTGGTTTGAGGTAGGTTATGGTTTATTCTATATGATAAAAAGACTCTTCATAGTGATTGATATTCATTGAGTATTATCGTGAAGTTTTCTATGCATTTAATTGTTATGGTTGATATGATAGATATATCGTTGTTATTGGTCTGAAATCCCAAGACCATGAAATCCATAATCTTGAACTAGCCTTATCAAAGTGATGCTTTAAATAAAGAAGGTTCGATGAAACATTGTTAATGAAGTAGAAAGCAATGATAAAAAATGATGAATTAAATATAATTGAATCGGGTGTCAAGTTTCGACATGGTATAATTAGATTGGATGTCACGTTCTGACACAGATATTATAGAATCGGATGTCATGTTCTGACACGGTATAATTAAATTGGGTGTCACGTTCTGACACAGTAATATGGGATCGGGTTCCACGTTCTGGCACGATAATATTAAAGAAAAATATATTGAAGTGATTTAATATACTCAATCTCAAATAACTTATCTCCCAAAAGAAGTGTGGTGTGGAGGCCTAATGTAACGACCCAAAAATTTTTGAACTTCTTATTGGTTGATCTTGGATGATGTTAAACAGGTCATGGTTGAATTTTGGTAGCCATAGGTTGATTTTAAGTGGCCGTATTAAAAACGGACCTTTTGGTGGCCTAGAGAGGTCGTTTGGGCAGTATACTTTGAGGAATCATAACTTTTGGTACGGGATGAACTGTGTGGGCTACCACATATTAAATTGAAGCTCTTTGAGTTATATTCTTAAAACAACTAGTTTCACTCAATTTGGAATTCGTATGAGAAAGTTATAGCCATGCTAGAATTGGTATGCCTCCTTTTGAGGCTTTGTATGGTAGAAGATGTAGGTCTCTGGTGGGATGGTTTGAAATAGGTGAGGCGGCTTTGATAGGCCCAGATTTGGTTGTTGAGCCTATGAAGAAGGTGAAGTTGATTCGAGAAAGGTTGAAGACGGCCCAAAATCATCAAATGTCTTATTCGGATATTAGAAAAATGGATCTTGAATTTCATGTTGGTGATTGGGTGTATGTGAAGGTGTCCCCCATGAAGGGCATAATGAATTTTGGCAAAAGGGCAAGTTGAGCGCAAGGCACGTCAGACCTTATGAGATTATGGAACGGTTTGGAAATGTAGCATATAGGTTGGACTTACCCTTGGACATGAGTTCTATCCATCCGGTTTTCCATGTATCTATGTTGAGGAAGTTGGTTAGTGACCCTAAGGCGATTGCACCTTTGGAGGGTGTGACAATTGAAGAGAACTTGACCTATGAAGAGGTGCCGATTGAGATTTTGGATAGACAAGTGAAGCGACTTCGTAATAAGGAGGTAGCTTCGATCAAGGTACTTTGGAGGAATCAAGATGTGGAGAGTGCAACGTGGGAAGCGGAGTTGGACATGATGGAG
>JBCEWC010021154.1:0-10596 GCA_038996855.1 Solanum aculeatissimum | reverse complement strand
ATGAAAGTATGATCATGAAATGTATTTGACTCTTGTTAAGTATGCATGGAAGTAATGAAAGTGAATTTGGCTTTTAAACCCAATTATACATGGTTTGATGTTCAAGTGTCAAGTTTCAATTTTAAAACATGTATATGTATACGTATTCTTATGGGATGTGGACTTAGCACCAAGGGATTGGAGTCGGGGTGGACTATCTCCACAGGGTCCATACTTCTTTCTGTCAAACTATGTGCCAACATAGGTTGCTACCGAAATGGGTGTTTTTCCCGTAAGGTTTGCCTTGATATGATATGATATTCTATGTTATGGAAATCCTTTCGAAATGACCAGGTCGTAAGGAAGGTAGCCATCACACCAAAATGATCGGGTCGTATGGTGTGGTGTAGGTTACCTTTGGCAAGTAACCTTCTCCAATCCAATGGGAGGTCGCATTGGGCGAATTCATATTGTAGTTCACATGGATTTGAGATGTCGGTTAATAGTTACATCCCCTCTATACTATAAGCATTATGGCATTTCATGCATTATGGCATTTCATGCATCATGGTTATCATGGAATATTGATATACTATTCTTCCTTATATTCTCTTTCTATGTATGTCCCCTTGTCATCTAGGTTTCTTATAGGTTCATGTGCATATGCATTTGCATGCCCGCATACTTAGTACTTTATTGTGCTAACCCATACTCTATGTCTACATGTTCTAACCATGTAGGGACCGGTGACGACCTCTATCTTCCGTTGGAAGACGAGTGATAATCCTTGAAGCTACTTGCTTGTGGTGAGCCCTTTTGTTCAAGGGCAATAGCTACTTTCTATTTTCCTTGTATTGCTTTATTTTCCTTACTCTATGACTTGAGGGTGAGCCCGGATTATGTCGAGGCCCCATTCTATCTTATGAAGAGGCTATGTTGGACATGTTCAAACTCTTGCACGTTGTATTATGTTTTTTTGGAATATTATGGCTATTGAGATTTGATTATGGGAATGATGTTCCGATTATGCTTATGATTATGAATTAGACTTGTAAATGTGAGAATGTGCTTATGTGGAAAGTCCCCTAATCCGGTATGTCCCCATAGCTTGAGTCCTACTTACCCGCCCCTTAGAAATACTTGTCATGTGCTATGTGATCCATGTTCATTCCACTCCCTACAACATCCCCATAGTTTGAGTCCAAAGCCCCGTTCTCCCTATAAATATGTGCTATGTGTTTACTTTTTCGCGCTTTCGAACCGATGATGTGAGTAATGATGCTATGATAGTTTGATCGAGGACTTTCAAATTCTCCTTTGCCATGTTACATCTAATCCCCACTCCTGGGTCGTGACAGGTAGTCATTTAGGAATAGTCAATGGCCTTATTTTGCTGATAAGGTGAGAATTTGATTCAAACAGATAGAGAGATTCCTCGATCTTAGGCAGGTAACCTACATGACTGTGAACGAAAATTGTTGTGAGGATATTTTTATCGAGCTTCGGTGAGTCCGATGTACTCTTCCCAGGCCACGTGTATGTTCATCCATAATGGAGCAAAATAATTAACCCACACTTATCTCAATATCATGGAGAGCAATCAGAATGCAATTACCTCTCTGCACCTTAAATAATTTTTAAAAAACTCTCTATGCTTAATTACCTCTCAATTTTTCTATTTTTCTCTATCTTTATTTTTCTTTTATTTATTATTTTTCTCCTTTGTTTCTTTGTCTCTTTTTTCTTTTTACTTTTTTTCTTTTTTTTGGACTTCTATTGTTTTTTCTTTCTTTATTTTTTAATTATTTTTTATTTTTTTCTGTTTCTTTTTTCTTGACTTATAGTTTTTTCTCTTTCTTTTTTTTAAATTATTTTTTCTCTTCTTTTTGTCTTTTTCTATTTTTTTAAATCTTGTCCATGAGGCGTAACTTGTGAAATTTTTGGTTTATGTCTTACCCTTAAGACAAAAATTATAGAACATCTCATAAATCAATATGTAATGTGGTAATGTCAAATCTTGGCCACGAGGCTTGACTTGTTGTTTTGAAGTCCTTGGACTAACAAGTCTAATCTCTAGTGCAATAGTTATGGAGTACTCCATAAATCAAAACAAAATGAGACATATCAAGTCTTGCCCATGGGGCTTAACTTGTTGTTTTGAAGACCATGGACTAAGTTTTGCCTCTAAGATAAAAGTTATAGAGCATCTAATAAATCAAGACATAATACGATAGTGTCAAACCTTGTCCTTGGGTCTTAACTTGTTGTTTGGAAGTTCTTGGGCCAAGAGACAAGAGTTATAAATCATCTAATAGTGTCAAGTCCTTGATAAAAAACCCCTAATAAGGGTGACTTTGCAAAAATACCCTCCATTTCCTTAAGAATATTTTTTTGGAAAATTGCTCCTCAACTATAAGGACCCATTATTTTACTTTGGCAGACCTATCTTATGGGCAAGGATTTCAATTTTTTACCTTCGCAGACCTGCCCTATGGGTAAGGATTTACACTACTTTTTTTCTTTTTTTCTTTCATTTTTTTGTTAGTATTTTGTTTCTTTTTTTTATTTCTTTCTTTTGCTCTCTTTTTTTCTTCTATTTTTTTCTTTCTTTTTTTTTCTTATGTTTATTTTTTTCTTCTTTTTTAATTATGGAACTATAAATAATATTTATTTTATGTATTCTATATTTATTTAAATGAAATAATTTCTAAATTCAAGCCAAGATTCAAGATAATTTTTTTCATATTTATTATTTTAAATATATGAGGTTTGAAATTTCACAAGATACTTTATAACTCTTATTTTAGAGACATTATTTGGCCTAAAAACTTTTAAGGATAAGTTACGTTCCATGGACAAGAGTTGACACAGTTTTTTGTATTTTTATTTTTGAGATGCTCTATAACTCTTGTCTTAGAGGTAAGACTTAGATCAATAACTTTACAAATTATAACTTATGGACAAGTTTAGGGGTATTTGTGAACATAATTCATTTTCTAGACAATCCAATAATAGATTTGCCTAGGATCCAGATTGAGTGGAATTTAAATGACTGTTGTGTATGATTTAAGAAGTTTATGTATATTGTGAAGAAAGTGTTTGTTCCTCTCATCCTTTTTCTAGATCTAATCATCTCATCTCCATTTTCATTTCGATCCTTTGTTACATGTTATTTTAAAATTCATCGGTATAATTCAATAGTTTAAGTATTGTCATCATTGTAATTTGGCTATTAGAATTTGAATTTATTTCATAGTCAAACATAACAGATAAGTCCAAATTCTTCATATGAAACTATTGTTGTATCCAAATGATTAATCCAAGCTTGTTTACTCAAATTGTTGACTTTTTGGTCAGCTCTTAACTTTTCAAACCATCTAGTGCTCCAAAATGCTCCTAATGTGTGCCGCTCATACTCGAAATTCTTAAATCCCTAAATGAATCTACATGATCTCTCAAATTGGAGAAAGAGTCCATGGAACGCAAAACAATTGATTGAGTCGTTACATTTTTATTTATGATATCCCATTTATATTAAGTCATTTAATTCATGGTACCTTATTCCTATTTCAATCATAGTACCCATTTCACTACTGGTACCTCAACATTATTTATTTCATCCATGGTACCTCGTTCTTAGTTGATTTATTTCATACATAATACCTCATTCTTCATTCATTTTCACTGATGGTACTCATTTTTAATTTATTCCATTTCATCCCTAGTATCTTTTCTTAATTTACTATTTTTATATAGGATACCTTATTATTAATAGGTAATTGATGTAACAAAGCAACTACAATGGTATTTACATTTAATCTAGTCACCATTAACAAAATTGTGAATATCTATAATATAAAATTGTAATAATTTCACCAGTTATTTTGTCGTCACACTTATCCTAACTATTTACTCTTCCTTTAACCAGAGGTCTCGACACGAATCCGAATATAATTAAACTTGAATGTGTGGGCACCGAACACCAACTAGGAAAAAAAATATTTACTCTTCACAATCTTAAGTAAGATGTGAATATGGGTTGCTAAAAGTAAATAATTGAATTAAAATACTACTGTGAAGTCATTTGGTTATTATTTTAATATAAGTATTTCTAATCCTTTTCATCACTTTTCCAATTTTTTTCATCTAAAAATCTAGTCAAGTATATAAGACTAATATATCTTCAAACATTGCTCAAGTGCAGTCATTGAAATATTTTATTCCATTTCAATATTTATGAAAAATAAATGTGGCATATCTATGTGGAATGCTTAGTGGAAGTAAACGGTACAAAACAATAAATCCTTTATGGAGAAGAAAATTTTCTTACTAGATTCTCTCATATTTTATACAATTAAATACGACGACAGATCATAGATTCTATATCAAATTTGTATCATTCATATATAAAATTCATCGCCTTGTCTACTTAGCTAGACAACATTTTTATTTTTCACCATTTGAGTGTTAAATTCAGTCATAATATGTATTATTTAACTGTCGAATTTTTCTTTAGATGTCATTTATAATTAGATCCAGTAGTGTCATGCACGATCTATATTTTAGTAGTAATTTTCATCATCCTCTTTTAAAATATTAATTTGTATGATAAGATAAAAATTTTCAAGTGAGACTGTTATATCCTTAATCAGAAGTCTCGGGTTCGAGCCCACGGTATAGAGAAAATCCTATTAGGAGCATCATCCCTAAATGAGTCTTGCTGAAGCTCCAATACAAACTCCGAAGATTGCATGGAAAGCCAAAAAAATCATTTTCAAAGTTCATACGTGTTAAAAGTATTAGTTAGCATTAGTTATAAACACTAGTTATAGATTTTTTTTTCTATTACATTGCATTAGTTTTACTCTACTGTTACACTGAAAGTTACTGTTATGAGATTTATGATTTAGTTAGTTAGTTAGTGATGTGAGATGGATTAGTGAGGTTAGTTAAATGATTCTAGATACAAGTACAAGTTTGTATATATAGTTGAAGTCATGAGTATTGTGTGAGGTATCACTGTACAGATTCATCTTCTTCAATGAAGTTCTCTCTTCCATAATGGTTCATTTGTTCTTATCTAGCTTCCTCTGTTCTTATCTAACTTCCTCTGTGATGAATTAGCCAGTTTAACATGGTATCAAAGTCACTGGAAACACAGAAAGAAAGTATAAAGTGAAAATTCAAAGGGAAATCAACAACATCAATATGGAGGCCATATAATACTCAAGGACATTGATATCACCAAGGAAGTCAAGCCAAGGCTCAACTAGTCACCAGAAACAACTTATGTGGAGAAACAACTCAAAATGCATCGACTAGTTATGAAGGAAATAAATAAGCAAACAATGTTGTTTTGGCCAAAGGACAAGGGTTCACAAATGAGGAATACAGACAGATAATGAGGCTTCTAAACAAAGACACAGAAGAGATGAATAAAATTAACACATAAGGTATAGTTTCTTGCTTATTTCTGAAGTTACATCACTAGAATGGATAGTAGATTCTGGTGCTACTCACCACATTACAAAAGTAAAGATGTGCTTTCAAAGGATCATAAAGTTAATAGATCAACAAAGGATAAAGTAAATATTTCTACTAGAGCAAAGGCTAATGTATCATATACTGGAAAGCATTTGTTTTCTAGGATGAAGTTATGATGGATGTGTTGTTTGTACCTAATTTTAATCTCAATTTACTGTTTGTATCCAAGATCACTAGGAAACTCTCTTGCTTTGTCTCTTTCTACCCTGACTTCTGTGTATTTCAGGACCTCTATAGTGGCAGGACGAAGGGAATTGGTAAGGAAACAGGAGGTTTGTACATCTTCATGAGTGAGTGTGGAATACCAGGACATAATTGCAGGAACAGTGACTCAAGACAGCAAGTTATGGTATAGGAGACTTGGTCATCCCTCATCTCAAATTTTGAAGTCATTAGATTTGTTAAAAAATAATAAGGCCATAGAGTCCTTGAAAAATAGTCATGTATGCCCCTTAGCAGCAGATATGTGTTTTGATGTTGTACATGTGGACCTTTGGGGCCATACAATATTCCAACCTTTGATAAGAAATACTATTTCTTAACAATTGTGAATGATCACAGTAGATACACTTGGATTCATTTATTGCAACTAAAATCAGAAACTATTTGGCACTCAGGAATTTCCTTTTAATGGTTAAAACTCAATTTGGGGCTCATGTGAAGGTTATAAGAATAAATAATGACACAAAGTTTTTTAACTCTCAATGCAAGGAATTGTTTTAGTCATTAGGTATATTACATCATAGCAGTTGCCCTCACACACCTCAACAAAATGGTGTGATTGAGAGGAGACATAGACAAATCTTAAACATAGGGCTATCAGATTCCAAGCTCAGATGCCTATCATGTTTTGTGGAATGAATATCAAGGTTGTAGCGTATCTAATGAATAGGATACTTTCTTCATCTATTGAGGCTAAGAGTCCATATGAGATGTTATTCTCAAAACCTCCTTCCTTGTCTCATTTAAGAGTAGTTGGTTACTTATATTATGTCTCTATACTACCAAAAGATGATAAGTTCTCAAAAAAGAGCCAGACCTGTTGTACTGATGAGATATTCTACAACTCAAAATAAATATTTGTTAATGGTTCTTTGTTCTAAAAAAATCTTTATCAATAGAGATGTCACATTTTAGGAAAAGACATTTCTTTTTGCAAGCATGAAGGCACAAGATAGGAAGGCAGATTATCCTAAATCACATGTGGATGCAAATAATGATGTAGCTGAGGAGCCAATTACATACTATGATGATTATCTTACAACACCTACAGAAGATCCCATTCAAGATGATCCAATTTAGTGCCCTCTGAATGATTCACCAGCTGAAGAATTTTATACTCACAATGATGAGATACAACCATTACAGTTGACAAAACCCCAAAGAAGAACATTTAGAATGGTTAAGCAACCAGTGTGGATGAAGGATTATGAAGCACCTGGGAAGAGTAAGGGAACAAGATATCTTTTAGCCAATTTTTTATCATATAATAACACAACTGTTGGGTACTAATGCTACTTAAGCAAGTTTTTCACATTGGTGGAACCACAACACTTTCATTAAGCAACAAATGATGAGAGGTGGGTTCAAGCCATAAAGCTAGAGATCTAAGCACTTGAAGACAATAAAACCTAGAAAGTAGTGGATTTACCTCATGAAAAGAAAACAATTGGATCAAAATGGGTGTATAAGATAAAGTACAAGGTCGATGGGAAAATAGAAAGATTTAAAGCAAGGTTGATGGCCAAATGGTATAACCAACAAGAGGGTTTGTACTATCATGACACATTTTCACTTGTAGCAAAAATGGTGACTGTTAGATGTGTCATTGCCTTGGCAATTTCAAAAGGATGGCATCTATACCAAATGGATGTATATAATGCATTCTTACAAAGAGATTTAGTTTAGGAAGTATATATGGAAATGCCTGAAGGATTCAGAAAGAAAGGAGAACAAAAAGTTTGCAGACTACTTAAATCATTGTATGGACTTAAGCAAGCATCCAAACAATGGAATATTAAGCTCACCACAACATTACGAACAACAGGTTTTACTCAAAGCTCCTATTATTATTCTCTATTCACCTTGAAAAGGAAGGAAAGGATGGTTATCATCCTAGTATATGTTGATGATCTACTTATTACTGGAAGTAATGAGGGCATGATTTGTGAAGCAAATGAAGTGTTGCACTCACAGTTCAAACTTAAAGATTTAGGAGAACTTAAATACTTCTTAGGGATTGAGGTGTTAAGATCTACACAAGGAGTCATATTAAATTAGAGAAAATAAATTCTTGAGTTGATTTCTGAAACAGGTTTGGTTGGTGCAAAACCAATATCTACTCCTCTAGAGACTAACATAAAATTGACTTCAGTTGAATTTGACAAGATTGTTGGGTTGATTGGAGATGTTGTTCTTAAAGATGTTACCTCTTATCAAAGATTAGTTGGCAAATTGATGTATGCAGCCATTACAAGCCCTGACATTAGTTATGTTGTGCAGACATTAAGTCAATTCATACAATCCCCAAAGAAATCTCATCTAGAAGCTGCATATAGAGTAGTTAGATACTTGAAGGGCATTGTGGGACAAGGTATTTGGCTAAAAGCTAAAATCAACACAGAGTTATTTTGTTGGTGTGACTCAGACTGGGTTGCATGCCCTAATACCAGGAGGTTTGTAACAGGATATGTGGTACAATTTGGTGAATCTTTAATATCTTGCAAGTCAAAGAAGTAACATACTATATCTAGAAGCTCTGTTGAAGCAGAATACAGGAGTGTGACATCAGTTGTAGCAGAACTCACTTGGCTAGAGGGCTTGTTTGCAAAGTTAAATATTCCCATTCACAAACCTATTACAATATTCAGTGACAGTAAATTTGTCGTCCAATTAGCAGCTAATCTCATATTCTATGAAAGAACCAAACACATAGAGATTGATTATCATTTCATCAGGGACAAGATCAAGGCAAGCCTAGTGAAAACTGTATATGTGCCCACTCATCAACAGACAGCTGATGTACTTACTAAAAGCTTGAGTTAGGAGCAACATCAACATTTATTAAGCAAGCTTGGTGTGCTTAATATTATGCACCCTTCAACTTGAGGGGGAGTGTTTAAAGTATTAGTTAGCATTAGTTATAAACACTGGTTACAAATTTTTTACTATTAAATTGCATTAGTTTTTACTCTACTGTCACACTGAAAGTTATTGTTATGACAGTTATGATTTAGTTAGTTAGTTAGTGATGTGAGATGGATTAGTGAGGTTAGTTAGAAGCTTATAGATGACTCCAGATACAAGTACAAGTCTGTATATATAGCTGAAGTCATGAGTATTGTGTGAGGTATCCCTGTACAGATTCATCTTCTTCAATGAAGTTCTCTCTTTTATAATAGTTCCTCTGTTCTTATCTAGCTTCCTCTGTGATGAATTAGCCAGTTTAACAATATGAATTTTGGAAGATCATATGACATTAAAAATAATTTAATTTTATATTCAAAAGATCCATATATAGTTAATTTTCACCTGACAAATTGCTAATTGCTAATAATAGAGAAGAAGAATTATCAGTTTATTCCATGACAACTATTTAGTAATAGATATGAAAGATATTATATTGAACACCAAAAGGTGCAATTACAAGTCACCTAAACAAGTTCCTCCATGGAGTGTTCCATTAATACCAGGAGGATTAGGCTTATTTCGGTACTTATCAAAGCACTGAGTGTTGCATTGTGTTGGATCACACGGCTTCACAGCTCCTGGAAGTGGATAATAACACTCTTTTGCTCCACTCGTCTTAGTGCCTTCATTTTTCGGACATAGAAAGAAAATAAAAATTAGAACATAATGAAAAGTTATGAGATTTATATCAGTTAAAAAATTATATTAATTAAAAAGCAACTTACTGAGAACAATGAAAAGGGAAAACAGAAAGACAACTATACTTGAGAAGTTCTTCATGGTTTCGAGTCTAATTGTATCTACTGGGCTTCTGATTGAAGGACTAAGGAATTGCAAACTATATATAGGACCAAATGTGATAAAACTATGGCAACAGGATCTAATACAATGTAAATGAAATGATTAAGTTTCCAAGATTATTATTATTAATATAAATAAACGCAAGTGACAAAATTTTTAAATATGATAAAACTATGGCAACAATGTAAATGAAATGATTAAGTTCCCAAGATTATTAATTAATATGGAAAAAAGGTAAGTGACGGTAATCTTAAATCTTTTTATACTCCCTCTGTTTCAAATTAAGGGAATTGTTGGGTTATATCACACATATCAAGAAAAAAAAAATAAAGATAAAATTTAGCCATGTTTTTTCATTTTTATCCTTTTCTAACTTCAAACACTCATTTAATGCATCATTTATTTCTAATACAAAATTCAACCTTAGAAACTCAATTAATGAAGGGTAAAATTGGTAAAAAAATATAATATATCCCTTGAAAAGTGAACAATTTACTTATTTTGAAAATTCAAAAATTTCCCAACAATTCACTTAATTTGAAACAGAGGGTTATATATTAAGGATACAAAATGAATTATGTCCATCTAGAATGACTTGACATATATTAACTCTCATATGGAAATAAGATTCTAGCAAGTACTTGATTTTTTCGCTATTTAATTAAGGGAAAAGGGTCAAAAATGTCCTTGTACTATTAGAAAGAAGCAAAAATGCCCTCCGTTTATACTTTGGGTCATTTATACCCTTGTACTATCAGAAAAGGTAAAAAATGTCCTGATACTAACGGAAAAGGGTAAAAAATGTCTTTGATTTATACTTTGGTCCAAAAATGCCCTTGTCAATGATACTTTGATAAAAAAATGTCCTTATTGTTACCAAATGGGTTAGAAATGTCATTCTTTAAATGAATGTGTGAGTGTGTGTGTGTAGTGTCTAAATCCGGGATGGAGCTAAAGACGAATAGTGTTATGACCTAAGTTAAGGAAAAAGAGTCGAAAGGAAAAATTTTCTGATTATATTCTTCATAGATTATTACAATTTGACCAATATAATACTTAAATCAAAAGTTTCTTATTGAAATA
>JBCEWC010021153.1:0-10598 GCA_038996855.1 Solanum aculeatissimum | reverse complement strand
TAAAAATAATCGCCCTAAAAATGCACGGGACCTCATTGAGCCTGAGGTAGGCCTAATACGCCAAATAAGTGATTCACAACAATTAATCCAAGCCTTAATTTATAAATTGAAGTTTAGAGTTAGAGATAAATAATTAACAAAAATTAACTATTTTATTTATTGGATAAGCAAATTAACAACGGAACGCTAAAATATTTAATATTTTGAATTAAAAGACAATATTAAACCTAAGGGGGAGTAGGATAACAAGGAAAATAGATCTAGAAAATAAAGCCTCTTAAGGATGCCCCTACTCCTCGTCATTCTCCTCAGCATCTCTAGAAATCCACTCGAAGTACTCTGGCGTGATATGAGGATGATATTCATGAAGACTCATAATGGTTGACCTCTCCCATCTTCTCATAATATCACGAACTTGTGGAATTCCGGGTCCAAAGTCATATTCTGACACCCTCATGTGTGCTGTTGGTGGAACCCTTTGGATTTGTCCGAACTGTCGAAGAACCCGCAACAGGGCATATGGTTGGACGCCAGTCAAACCAATGAGCTCAAGATAATTCAAGTTCTTCCCTCTCACCATAGCATAGGGCACTTTTAACCAAGTATACTTCCACTGGACATTAAGAGCAAGAAAATCCTTCAAAAAGACATACCATTCCTCGGTCCCTACGGGGCAACAAATTCAGTCATTCTTCTCGAATGAGTGTGAATTTGATTTTGCATCACAATTTGAATATTATTCTGATGAAAATGCTCAACGGTCCATAGTTGAAGCAGTAGGTTGCACCCTTCAAAGAATCTTTTGCCTCTGACGCACTTGGATGATGCCCTCATCATCTCTGCCACGATCATAGGTACCAAAATCACACTAACCTCGCTTCGAGCTAATACTTGAACCACATAGCTTAAAGAGGTGTCTACTTTCCCATCTCTTTTGGGAAACACTAAGGTACCCAATAAGGCAATGGCGAAGGCATTCACACGGTATCTTTCCCAAGTCTCTGCTGAACAGAAGAATTCTTCACTAAAATTTTTGTAACCATCTTGGTGGACAAAATGTGAAAGCAGAAAATCTAGAGAGATCCAATTGAAATTGAGACTGGTTAGCCCTGGGTAGTATTTCAGTCCCAAGGATCTTAAAAATCTATTTGGCGTCAGTCTGTGAGGTACAATCATATTCCCCCCAAAGTAACTTAGATTGGTGAAGCTCTCAATTTCTTCAACAGTCGGAGTCAGTTCGAAATGTTCAAACTTGAAGAGGGCCTTAATCAGGTGTCGATCTGGTATGACATAGATAAGGAAAGTTAGCCCTCCCACTAGCCTGGTGATTGCATCAGCACGATCTTGTCTAATATCTTCCCACCATCTCCGTAGGCTGGGGTTGACACTCACTACCATTTGCGTGTTAGGAAAATTTGGGAGAGCCATTTTAAATCTGCACCACAAAATAAACATATTCTAAACTTAATTTTGACAAATTTTAGGCTTGGATTAAATTATCGTAATCACATAAACACATAGTATGCAACATTTTGTCTAGAGCGTGATTGGACCCTTTAGACTTGAATAAGGTGGCTATTATCATTGTAGATTGACCCCGTGGGTCAAACTACCTAGGGCTTATGCATGCATGACTTAGATTCAGAGGGTGGATAAAGCTCTAACTTAGTTTTCTACAAGAGTGGGTTTAGACACAAACTTCGTAATCCTATATGAGAAGATGTGTGGTCCCATGGTAGCAAAACTATCCGCTTACACCACGTTTATGTTATCTCTCTAGACCTTGGTTTTGAAGAGGAGTTTGTGAGAAGCGCAAAGGCACATCATCACGAGAAAAAGAAAAAAAGAGAAGGTCCCAAGTGGGAGAAGATATGAACGGAATGACAGTTTTTTATGTAAAGCAGTAACATTTAGCACAAAAAATACTTAACGGGGAAGGGACTTTGAGAGTTAGCAGCAGTATAAACAAATAAAGGGAAAGGAAGAGGGGGAGAAGGGGGTGTTAGAGGGATTGCATAATTAAAGGAAAAGGGGAGGGGTGTTAGAGGGATTGTATAATTAAAGGGGAAGGGGAGGGGTGTTAAAGGAATTGCATAATTAAAAGGGGAAGGGGAGGGGTGTTAAAGGGATTGTATAATTAAAGGGGAAGGAGAGGGGTGTTAGAGGGATTGCATAATTAAAAGGGGAAGGGGAGAGGTGTTAGAGAGATTGCATAATTAAAGGGGAAGGGGAGGGGTGTTAGAGGGATTGCATAATTAAAGGGGAAGGGGAGGGATGTTAGAGAGAAGGAAAGGAGGGGAAAGGAAAGGGAATAATAATAAATAAAGCAGGTAAATCAAACAAAGGGCATTAAAGGAAAGATAATAAGACCCACACAGAGACACGTAATGGTTAGAACCTAGTTTACCCAGCAGAGTCGTTATTCTGTCGCGCCCCATTGTTTCCTCGCGAAAAAGTGAACCTGGACGACGTCGTGGCAAATAACTCTTTTGGGATTTTTAAATTTATTAGAAGAGTCGCCACCTAATGATTTGAGGTGCATTAGGACACCATTCTAGGCCTAAATCTAAATCCTAAGGTCAAACTAACCAGAGACTGGGTAAGGGTTCAGGTTACCTCAAGGGGAAGGTGTTACGCACCCCTCGAGGTCCGCAAAGGCGGGTCCCGACCGTGTCTCTATCCTATGTGGGGGTCACAAACAAAGGTCTCTTTTATTTTATTAAAAGTTTTATCCTAAAAAATATTCTAAGTGATAAAGAAGGTTTTAAGATTAAGCATAATAAAGTAATTTTCCTAAGACGTTTGCCTAAGTGAGAAAAGAATTAAAGTGAATAAAAAGAAGATGATTTAATAATTAAACTACCCCAAACAATTTAAGAGTAAAGAAAGAAGAGAAAGGATTAAGCTAAACGAGATTACCACTTGGATCAGATACTCGACTTTATTTTCGGAAGACAAATCAAATTTGTCGATTTAGCTCACAAGGCTTATTTAAGCCAAGGGACGAAAACCAAGTTTCGTTCTCATTTGAAGCCCGAGTTTAAATTCATCATGTCCGAGGGTCCTAGCTACCCCTACCCCCCCAAAGTTAGTTTATTTATTTTTGTTTAACTTAAAGGCGTACTAAAGAAAGTGAAAAAATCTAATCGTTTCCTAAAATGCCTAACGTCCCTTCCTAAGGTCCAAGAGGCGTTGGACTTCTATATTTGGTGGTTCTAGACTAAAAATATTTAAAGCTTCCTAGTTATTCGCGTCAAACAAACATAAAGAACTACACTTAGCACATAAAGTCTCAAGTTATGCCTCTTAAACACATGCTAACACAAGTAATAGTGCAAAACTTTATTATTTATTAAGTGCATTAGTATTTCAAATATAGACCTAATTCTTCTAAAAAAACATTAACTTATTTGAGGTGTGAAAGAAAAAATTCTAAAGGTGTTTTACAGTTTTATTAGAATTAAACATGAGAAAAATGTTCTAAAACATGATTTTCTTATGCAAAAGAGTGAACATGCATCTTATAGGCATGATTTCTAACTTGAAAAATATTAATTATCCTAAGACATGGTTTCTAAATTTATGAAAAGAGTAAACATGCTTTTATAACTCCTATAGGCATGATATCTAATATAAAAATATTAATTATCCTAAGACATGATTTCTAAATTTGTGAAAAAGAGTAAACATGCTAATAAATCTTATAGGCATGATTTCTAACCTAAAATATTAATTAACCTAAAACATGATCTCTAAATTTGTGAAAAGAATAAACATGCTAATAAATCCTATAGGCATGATTTCTAACTTGAAAAATATTAATTATCCTAAGACATGATTTCTAAATTTGTGAAAAGAATAAACATGCTAATAAATCCTATAGGCATGATTTCTAACATAAAATATTAATTAACCTAAAACATGATCTCTAAATTTGTGAAAAGAGTAAACATGCTAATAAATCTTATAGGCATGATATCTACATCTTGACCTATTGAAATATTTTTATTTTTTATTTAGACGAACACACATATAATTTATTTTAGATGTTAACCTAGATTAATATTTTGCCTAAAAGTATTTCAAAGCAAATAAAAAAAATACTTAGCACATAAATCCCCCTCCCCTTAATTAGATCCCCAATTTTTATTATTGTATAGTTACATCGTTTGCGAAAGTAAGCATACAACACGTCATAAAATAATTAAAAAAATAAAATAAAAACTTCAAGATCCATCTACTCCGAATTCAAACCACCCCAGACGACTCTTCATGCCCGCAACCTGCTAACAAAAATGAAAGGAGTAGTATATGCAAAAATAATAATGTCAAAAGAAAGAGATTAACCAGTTGAGGGAGATAAGTAAACAAAATTTGAATCAACGAGATTTTCAGAAAACTAAAGCCCAAGAACGTGCAAGTAATATAGAACTATAATGTATTCTATTTTCTTTTCTTTCAGAAAAATTTAGCAATGAGTGTTGATGCTTTCATCTAAAAGGGGTGTCCCTTTTTATAGTGAAGAAAGAAAAGGACATAAAAGGAAAATAGATTTGACTAGTTAGACTTTCCATAATCACAGTAATAAATCAGCTTGATTAATTCAAATCAGAAAATTACCATAAGAGAAAAATAAATCAATATTTTTCCATAAACAAACATAACCAACCAATTAATCAAAATAATTTACCATAAATCAAAAAATCAAATATTCTATTAATATTTTACCCAAAAATAACACCTAGTATAACAATTAAAAAAAAATCAACAGCAGATTTGTATGCAACTTACTCAAAATATAAAAATGATATAGCAAATAATAACATATACTTACACATATTTTTTAACTAAAATTATCGTTATTACTAAGAATACAATTAGACTATATACGATCATAAATTGAGATTCTTACCAAACAGAGAAAAAAAGTACTAAAAGACAATTTTGAAACTAAGAATATTCACAATGATATGTTAGGCCAACTGGAAAATCATGAATGTAGAGCAAGCACATTAACAGTGAGTTGTAGACAAAATTGATCTTGCACAAAATTAACTTCAGAAAATAATAGTAAAAGGGTCTAGAGAGAAAAACTTTGACTTAATCAACCTATTTCAATATTAACAAGTTGAAGCAAATAAGCATAACACTTGTACGCGAAATATATCATACCCGGACGGATCAAAAAGATCCGTCTTTGTCAAAATGTCTCGGCCTTACAACGGCGTTAATGACTGTCCAACGAGCTCCGGAAAGTGGCTTTGTCCTCCAACGTCAGTTGCAAGGTAGTCGGGACTGTTTTCTGCCCGAAAAAGTGGGGCGAAGGGGGCTAGTCAAAGGCGAGGGAGAAGAGAGGGCTGAAGGGGTTTTGAGAGAGGGGAAAGAGAGGGACGACAGCATCGGCACTGTGATGGGGGTCGTTTTCCGGTGACGGGGCTGAGATGAGGGGTTTCGTTTGGAGGTTGTGGATGGTTTTCCAGGGAAAAAGACGAGGAGAGAGAGAGCAACAGTTTTCCCGGCATTTGATGACTGTTGGTGGACGGACGTCGGTGGAAGTAGATACGGGGGGTACGGTTTTGGTTTGGGTGGTTGTGGTTGGTCAACGGTAGAAGGGGTTGGACAGAGAGGTCGTCTACAGGGGTGTTGGTGGAGAATCGGTGGTGGAACCTCGCCGGAGTGACAGCGAGGGGAGGTGGCTGTGAGGGTTTGAGAGAGAAGGTGTGAGAGAGAGAGAGTGAGGGGAAATGAAAAAGAAAATTAAAAGAATATTTAATATGGACCGTTGGATGAAAATAGATCAATGAACGAGATTAAATGTTGAGGAAATGGGGCAGATTTTGGGTCAAATGGATCAACCCGGATTCAAGTTGAATGAAATTGGGCTGAAATTTAAAATTGAACCACAAATTGACTCAATTTAGGCTAGAATTGAAAGAAATTACAAAAATTGGCTAGATTTGAAATAAACTTCAAGGAAATTGACTTGAATTAAAATGAAATTGGTAGAAGAGGCTACAAATTGAATAAATTGGGATAAAATTGAATAGACCGTCACCTAATTAATTATAATATTTAAAAGTACATAATATTTTAATAATAATCGTTATGTAAAGAAAATACGCTATATATTTTAAGATTATTACGTAAAGCATTAAATGTATATTTATTTTAGAGTGCAAAATAATATAAAAATATACATATAATATTTAGAAAATGTGATGTCGACATAATAATAATACTAATATTAAAATATATTTACTATTAATATCATTATCACTAAAATAATTACAATAAAGTAATAATAATAATAATAAAATAACTTATAATAAAGACAAAATATATTCATTATTTTTTTTTCTCGAAAGTATTTAAAATACGTAATTATAGGACAACATTTGAAATAAACTCATTTATTTTAAAAGTTTTAAAAATACCTACTTTAACTAAATGATTATCTAAAAAGGAGTTTAGGTCTGTCAAAATTGGGTGTCAACAACTCTTACTCAATTTGATCCTCAATACTCCTCCCAAGACTCAGTTCTCATAAACACAATTAACTTCAATCAACAAATCAATGAGTCTCTTGATGGACTCTTTCTGCTCATCAGTCTATCAAATCAATCTTTCAGCAGTTCGACAAAACAATCCCATCAACCTTTCAAGAGTGAATCGGATAATCATGTAGGAGGGCTTTCAATTTAGACCAATCTTTAGAGTTCGATTATGAAGATTCATAGGACCATCAAGTTTTATTAACCTATCATCATGCTCAATCATAATCATAATCATGTTGTCAAGGCTCTAGACTCAATCCTTAGGTTTATTCAAGCAATGTCTTATGAAATAACATATAGGGTTTATGAAATATATCATTTGAAAAGTATTTATTCAAAAAATCAAGTTTATGATGATCATCAACATATGAAAATGCCTAGAATATATATAGTTTACAATAAAACACACAAAAAACATGCATAGATACTTAATATTTTCATCTATCAATCTATCTCAATCAAGAGGAATATGGAAGAACAATTTCATGCTTTAGGTTAGCCTTACATATCTAGGATGAAAGTAGACCCTCAAATTTGCACATCGAATTCCTAGCTTCTCTTCTCATCTTCTTAGCCCTATTCTTTGGTTAGAACGCGTAGAAGACTTAAGAATAAGTTTAAAAACTCTTTTCACACTTAAAACGACCTATATTAGTCGTAGGTTAGGTCTAGGAAGGGTAGGAAAAAGTCTGGAATGCCCCTAAAAAAAATGAAAATTTGAACTACATTGAGACAAGTCCGCGACAAGTTTGCGCTGAGAACTTGCTCCCATCATGAGAAATTTTCGTCAAAAATTTTGCAATCGAGTTTCTAATTCCATAGAAAATATTGGAATCACCATTAAGTGCAATTTCATGACAAGTACGTGACGCGGACATGTCGCATACTTTTCTGGAATTGCGTCTTTACATAAAAAAAATTATCTTTCGATTTGGTTGCTCTAAAAATCAATCAAGACCATTTTCCCTTTAGGTATTTATCAATTCTTTTTCTCAATCCCTTTAGGTTCATCTACTTCTCAAGCTCATTGCCTTTTATTTTTCTCAATTCTTTTTCTTTTTAGCTTTCTTTTTTGTATTTATAAATTTTTTACACCATCTCATATTTTTCCCTTTTTCATTGTACTACTTTGCTTTCTATCCCAAATTGTTACAATTTTTTTGCAGTAGCTACCCTCAACTTAGGCTTTTGACCTAACTTTAACATAACCAACAATGCATCACATAAATTTGTTCATATATGTGCATGAGGACTAAAAATAATTGCAAGAAACTCAAAAGTTTGGAACATAGGATTTTCACTACTCAATACTTATTCATGAATTTAACTCAAATAGATGGAAAAGAGTATGAACGGACTCAGTCCTACGCTTTAGGAAGCCTTACATACCTGGAACTAGGAAGAGCGATCAACTCTCTAATGATCCTCAAGCTTGAACTCAAAATCCTCGTTTTTCTCCCTTCTTCAATGCTCTCAAGAATTCTAAGTGTATATTAAGAAATAATACACCTAGGATACTAATAAAGGATCTAAAACAAGTCTTAAACCTCGTAGGTTTTAATTTAAAAGGTAGAAAAAGACAAGAATACCCCTCTTAAAAATTGTCGAGTGGAACCATGAGACCCTGTCTATGGGTCGTAGTTCCACTTACGGGTCGTCTGGTAACTCTTCGCTCAAGGTTCAGAAATCTTGATTTCTAGAACTTCAATCTACGAAATCTGGTTTATGGGTCATAGATTGAGTGAAGTGTCATCTGGTATCTCGTGGCTCAAGGTTCAGAATCATGGTTTCCTAGAACTCAATCTATGAAACCTATTCCACAGGTCATGTAATGATGTATGGTTAGAAGGAGGACTCATACATGAGCTTCAGACTTGGAAATTTTTTTTAAGTTACAGGGGTGACCTACGAGGTCTCAACTATGGGTCGTAGATGCCCTTTCATGGTTTCTTCCTGTAATTTTTCTTAGTCATTTTTCTCAGCTTTTCCTGGACATTTACAGCAGACTAGGTAGAATGAATTAGGGGGCTGTTACAATAACTATATTGACTATTTCTAAGTAGGCAAAAGAGAAAATATCATAAATGATCCCTGAATTATTGAAATAGCTCTAAAATTGTCTCTTAATTATACAATTATCCTATTTATTTCTTTAACTACTCAAAAACTTATCAAGTTGTGTCTTTGTCTATTCTTTATACAAATAGGTAAAGTTCATATTAAAGAAACTCATGTCTCGTCCCAATAGAATTAAATTTTTAACCTATTTTTTAGTCATTTCTTTCTCCCCGAAACTTTTTCTGGCCTTAATGATTCAAAATAAAACTAATGAGGAAAGAAAATACAAATCCTGATTTATCCAATGGAGGACAAAATGCAGTATATTATTATTGCTATTGACTTGAATGTACTATGTTCCCTTCTTTTAGCAGTTAATGGTTCATCATCGACATGAATATTTTTTATTTATTTTTCATACAAAAGAAAAATAAGAAATTTAATCTTATTACTCAAATTTGTCTACGTAAAATAAAATGAACAAAATAATAAATTCAATCTATTTCAAAAATTAAATACAAACAAAAAATACAAATCTATCATTTTATAAGCTTCAACTTCTAAAAAACTAAACAAATTCCATTCAATAAAATAATTGGATTATAAAATTTGAAATCAAAACGCGACAGTAAAGAACTACTAATTTTATTCTCATTGCAGAAAATTCATTTCTATTAAATATAAATAAAATTTTCGTCACACCTAACGATAATAATTTTCTTTTAATAATAAATTTTGGCATTCAAGTCATTAGCAACAATAATGTGTTTCACTTATTCTTCACTAAATAAAATTAAGACTTATATCTACTTTTCTTGTGACTTTTATTAGGAATCTTTTCAGGATAATTTGTTTTTTCATAAAAGTAATTTGAAGAAAAATAGCACGGAGAGAAAAATAACTAAAAAATAGGTTAAAGATGTAATTTCACGAAAAACCTTAGTTGTTTGTATTAAAAAACTAAAAACAAATAGATATATATATATACAGATAGATAAATAGATAGATAGACAGATAGATAGATACTTAAAGGACAAAAATCAATAAGTCGATAGTGAAGGAACTAAAATCATAACTAAGAGGACTAAATCTGATAAGATTTGAGATAGTTGAAGGATTAAAATTAATACGTGTATAGTTAAGGAATTATTTTAAACGTACTCTAATTGTTCAGGGACCATTTATGACGTTTTGTCTTAGGCAAAACGATAAAAAAAAAAGCTAGATAAAAACAAGGATGTTATGAAAGTATATAAAACAATAAAAAGAATAAAGTAGGGAGAAGTGAGAAGACTTTTTATTCCTCTTGAATAATATTCAGATATGTCTTACAATGAAGGAAATCCTTTTATTTATAGGAAAAAAATTGACTTGGTCTCCAAGTAGGATTCTTAAATCTTAAAGGAATCTACATAATAGACATTCACTATAACTCATACATGTTTAGAGTACAATCCTTCATTGTCTATTTGATAGATTATGTGCCTCATTAAAACCTTACTAGATGAAATCCAGTGGCAAAAAATTCTAGTGAAACAAAAAGATGACACATATCTAATAATACGCATTTTGGATGGCTCATGAAAAATCTTACAAGGAAAACCCAATGGAACAAAACCTTGTGAGAAAAAAAGAGTACATCGCGTATTAACTCTCCCTAATGAGAACATCAATCCAAAGACTTGAATCTTCGCATCCCAATCTTGTATATCATCTTCTTGAAAGTTGTAGTTGGTAGAGACTTGGTGAACAAAACAGCTACATTATCATGAGAACGAATTTGTTGCACATTTATATCATCATTCTTTTGGAGCTCATGTGTGAAGAAAAACTTTGGCGAAATGTGTTTTGTTCAATCTGATTTTATGAATTCTTACTTTAGGATCAAAGAGTTTTGCAAGTTTCGTATTTCAACTTCTTTAAGCAAATAATTTATTGTCTTTTGAAAACTCTTCAAGAGTTTCAATTCAAGTTATCAACTTGCAT
>JBCEWC010021152.1:0-10598 GCA_038996855.1 Solanum aculeatissimum | reverse complement strand
ACCTAATTGCTCTTCTAACCAACTTAACGACTAATTACAATTACTCCTCTATGCTGCAAAATCCATTCTCACATCATATATGAGGGGAAAAATTCTTATGGTAACTAAGACTTGTAATATAACAAATACTTAATTACCTAATAAAGCCAAATAGCTTCAATGATCGATCTTCTACGAGTGATTTTGTTTTGTTTGATTTACTAGATAATATACCAAAATATATAGTATATGAATCACATATATTATTAGATGATGACACATGGAGATTGAAGACAGATCAGACGTGACTCGATTAAAGTAATGTTGATCTTCACTTATGAGCTCATCAGGTAAAAGTTACTGTCTTTTCTCGAAGGATCAACGTTATAACCGATTTTAGTTCATCTAATATCAGGTAGCCAATCAAGAAGAACTCAAAGAATTTGAGATACTTGTATTACGAAAACAATGTGCATATATAGATTATCATGGAGGTGAAATTCACGCAAGATGTTTCTTAGGGTTTGATTTAATTAAAATATTGTTTTTATTCCTCACTTGTATTCGATCACAATTTCATTAATTACTATACTCTCAAGCTCTGAAGTTTACTAATCACTTGTTTTTTCCATTAGATGTTGTACAATCAGGCTAAAGAACAAGTTAATAATTTACATTTGTCACTTTGATCTTGTCAATTATTTAACTATTATTTGCTATTTTAATTACGTTTGACAAATAATATAATTTGTATAGCAATAAACAATCTTACTATTTGGTCATCATCATAATTTGTGTTCTTCAATCACGTTAACAAATTTAATTTTTATTTAAGTCACCAATTTACGTGTAAACAAAAATAATACTAACATTTTTTTCACGAACAAATGTTTTTTTTCTTTCATAAAAAGCTTAGACCAAGCATTTTGCATATATTAATATTGAATCGAGAAAAAAAAATACGAACAATGTCAAAGATACTTTTATCAAAGGTGATGATTCACAACATGCACATATATATACACACACACATTACTTGCTAAGACACTACTCTGATACTCTATCTAGTGGATTGTTGCGGTATGACACACTTTTTAAGAAAAAATTCAAGGACATGAATAATAAAAGATTACTTTCTATTACCTATTTGATTTCAAATTATTCTCTTAGAAAATTTAAAGTTATTAAAAATCTCATTAAATGAAAAATAAACATAGAAAAAAGTCTAAATAATTCTGTTGAATTTTAAACAATTTACTTATTTTGAACTATGAAAAAACTTTCATCAATAATTCACTTAATATGGACTAGCAGATTATATATATATATAAATATTTAATCACATATAAATACTATAATTTTTTATAATTTTTTTAAAAAAAACTCTTTGACTCTATCTAGCTCCGCCCTTATTATAGCATAAGCTCCAATAATCTAGTTCTTTTCTTTATCCCATCCACTTTTCTCTAAACCTGTAAAATCAAAACCTTTTGTCTTCTTTCTCCCCCTCCTTTTTGTCAATTTTTGTTTCTACATGTATAACCTCTTCTATTCTTTTTGTGTGTGTGGGTGGGGTGGGGGGTTGTTAAACTTGTTCAACCATGTGTGTATGCACAATATATATAGACAAATTGATACTAATTAAGCAATCATTGTCACTAGAATTAATACAAAAATAGATATTGGATTTAATTCAGTTAATCCCAGAAACAAATTGAAAATTTGAAAATTGCTCAAGAAGATATGCGAAAACAGTTATCACTTACAAATATAATAAGTTGTGCATGGAAGTATAATAAGTTGGTAAAAGGATTGATTCGATGATAAATAAACGAGCATTAATGTATATCATTGTGCTAAACATAAAAAAGGATACTTTTAGTTGAGTGTTTATTGATGATAACAATATTAATTATGTTACCGTACTAAGTACTTCATGTTAGAATAATTGCTACTTGGAATGGAATTAAAAAAATCTTAGGAAGAAATAATGTCAGTGGCCCTATATATTGTCTTTGCCACTTAATTCTTTAGCTAAAGTGCAGAAAGTTATATTTATAGATGGTCCATATGCAAGCATAACAAGGAACATGATTCTTTTTTTGGAATTTTAATATGTTAGTTTCTACCATTTTTGCTTTTTCTTTCCACTAACTTATAATTTTAAATAAAGGATTTTATAAAAAAGATCGAGCAAGCATTTGAAACATAATAAGATAAAAATATAGCTAAAATAGCTATAATTTGTTAAAATTATGATTTATAGCTACATATTATAGGAGAGAGGCGAGCAAGATTGAGAAAGGGAGTAGAGAGCCAAGCGAGATCAAAGAGCGGATTATATATGTATATTTGTCAAATTGTATGTGTATATTTGTCAAATAATTGTATATGTGTAACTGATATACATATATATTTGTATTAAGCAAGAGAGATTGGGAGAGGGATGAGAGAGACGAGCGAGATCGAGAGAGGCAAGTGAGAGAGCTTAGAGAGTTGAGAGAGGCGAATTGTATATGTATATCTGTTGAATTGAATATGTATATTTGTCGAATAATTATATATATGCAGTTGATATACATATGTATTTGTATATTTGACAAGAGATCGGAGAGAGAGGAGAGAGCAAATAGATGAAAATGACATATAAAACGAGCATGCTAGCTAGCAAACAATAGATCATTTAAGCATTACTGCTCAATTAGAATGAAGTTGAGCTTTCTTCGTTCTCCACAATTGCTTAAATGAAAATTAACTATTGATCACATTCTAGACTATGCATTCTTTGGAGGTTCATTGAAAGCAACATGTGTATACAAAGAGGGGGTAGAGGGGTAAGTTTTTGACAAATAACTTCATTTTACAATCAACAACAGAATGGCATACATGTCAAAAATGGTATTTATCACGTTAAGCTGATCAAGAACAGGAATAAACTGGCAATGAGTCCCCAAAGCCCTCCGGAAAACCTAACATTTGCACTGAACTCCACAGTTCCTGTAGGTGAGAGGCCGATATAGAATGGAAGAACGATAGCTACTACATTACCTCAATCCCAAGCTAGTTGGAGATGAAGTGTAAAGTAAGAGGAAAAGTTGTCCAGCTGAGAGTCTGAGACCACCAAAAGCCCTCAGAACAAAGTTCAGAAGCAATAACCATGAAAAATACTTGGTATATTTTCTTATTCTTCATTTTACTGACATCATTCTATACAGAATCCACCAGTCAGAACTAGTTTCGCTTTCCATAAGTACATTGAACCACATAAAAGTTAAATGAAAGGAGAAAATACAGTAGCCAACCCTTGATCTACTTTGACATGGAGTTTGTCGTAGGTCATCAATGTTTTCTGATCACACTTGTAAGTTCCTCTACCTCTGGCAAGGACCTCACCATCTACATCAATAATCCCTTCCTTGTTTGGGTCATCTGCTCGTGGACCAGGCTCTAAAGCGAAAGCCTTTACCTGTGGTTGTTTTAGATCAATGAGAAGCCTCAGGTTAAATCCTACAACTAGTCTCTAATTTCAGAAGTTGACTTCTTTCTCATTTTAACACATGAAATGTGAATTGCATGGAGTTAAGGTTAGGGGATTGGGGTATTGTATTGCTGATTCTTCAGGCAAAGAAGTGCCAATATGTAATTCAGCTGCTACATAACCAACACCTATTTGGCTGAGGAACTACACTACAGCCTGATTGTACTACTAGACAAGCAGGGAGACAAACAAACATCGGATTTAGAAACTGAAATAATGAACAGGAACATTTAGGTCTTATTATAATAAGCAACTGCAAAAAGCATTTCAAGAGTTGTTCTAAAATAATTATTTTTTTAAACAAAAAATGGACAAGAACTTGCATAGTGGAGCTGACTTAGAAAGCTAAGACAATACATCTACCTTGAAGTACAAGACATGTGGTGATCTAACATGACCTCCTTTGTTTAACTCACTCATCAGCATTGCCAAGGATAACTTTGGGCAATCCTTCATCACAACCAAGTCCAAGTAACCATCTGAAAACTGCATATGAGACAGAGAAGACGGAGTAAGAACTCAAGAATGCAAAACACAGGACAGTTGCAGTTAAAGTATCCACGGCTTAGAGCTTCTAAAGAGAGAACAAATGGAAAGTAACAGCTTAGTACATGGATCTGCAAGTGTTGGCCTTTTATAGTAAGGGATTAGATTTCAAGTTAAAAAAAGAAGGTTTTAGACATGTTCCTTCAGCAATAACACTATAATGAAACCATTTCTTGCAGAAGATCCTACACAAAAATGAGCTTTTGTCTAGGAGAGAGTAAAATAAGAAAACTAATTACATCAAGCTACTACCTGCAAGAGTCCTAGTCTAAGAAGAAGATCTTCACCTCTAGAATGCAATATCATTTAATCAGAGATGTCTACCCCGTATTGTGGCCCATGTCGCAGGAAATAAGGAGCCTACTTTTAGCATACAAAAAGAAGTTTGCCTTCAGCAATCAAGTCAAAACATTTGTGTTTGTATCTATATTCAAAATGTACCAAGCTATAATTGATTCATAAACTCTTTTGCTTACTCATCCTTTAAAGAAAAAACTAGTGAAGATGCCTCAAGAATTCAGTGGAAGCAGGAAATCTTTACCATGTATCATATGCATTTTTCAAGGCCTAGGCATCAGTATGTACGTTTTTAAAGCTCCAAAATTACTGGATTTTTTGCACAGGTCGTTGACCAGGATCCAGAAAGGATAGCTACAGTTTTTCTACTTCCCTCATAATAAATTCAAGATTCTTTATCCATATTCTAGAGTAAAATGTCTGTGCCAGATTTTGCACATGAAATCCTTACTTCTTTCTCTAGAAAATCTAAAGCTGCTAGGCTAGACTCCAAGTTTGTACGCTGTTATAAAAGTAAAGACAGCTTGCGGAAAGTTTTGGAAGGTAGGACCAGCTTGAAAACAACCTACTACAATGTAAAAACCTGTAATTTTCTGAGAAGAGAATGATATCTTTTTGGTTAGCTTACCCAGGTAAAAAATTAAGGAAATCAAAACATAAGATTCTAAGAAGAAAACTCATACAACAAATTGTTTCCAGGGCTTTTGAAGATCAATTCACTTTCTTTAGTGAGAAATAGCATTTTCTACTCTTATTTGCCTTCTATTTTCTGTTTATAAATTTCAAATCTTGACAAAGTAAAGTAGACCTTCAATTATTGTTCAATCTATTCCTGACCAAAGATATCATCACTTTCTCCCCGGGGAAAAATACAAATAAAAAGCTATGCTGCGTTGTTTCACAAAGCCAATCGAGCAGAAAAATAGTAAAAGTAAGTTTAGGATCAGAAGTTCAGAAACAGGAAACTGTTGGAAAAAGTTCGGCACAGAAGAAGCAGACACACAGTTAAAAATCAGCCGTTTTAAAGGTAACTCCCGTGTTTAAGTATTAGAAATAAGCCCTAAACATAAACGTTGTATATGTTCACAACAAAAAGAAAGATCTGCTCCAAATTCAAACTACAGATTACAGAAGCTTTTCTATCTGGTATACTTTTAAAGTAGCACCAAGGGAAGTTAGATCAAATTTAATGAGGCAACCTTCACATTGTGCCCAAAGAAACTCAAACCAACCTTGGCATCAGGTGCTGCCAGAACATCTTCACCTCCCCAAGGTACATTATGAAGCCAGATTGAAGTGAAAGGCCCCTCAATCTTGCGGTTGAAACCCTTCAAGTCAAAAGAGGGACCACAATAGCCATCTCGCGTAACCCAATTCGAGTTAAGCTCATCAATTTCACCACAGAGTTCATTTGGTTCTCCAAAATTTTCAAACCCTGGGGCAGCCACAAATTTAATACAGCCATGATACCTTCTAAGACAAAATATCCGCTGTATTGCCTGGATCAACAACATGAGATTGGCAATTACAAAGCAACCATAATCTTTAATAGCTAGAAATTAGCTTACTTCTATATCATAAATTAGCTTACTTCTATATCATAAATTAGCTTACTTCTATATCATAAAACCATGAATCATGCAATCAACTGAAGAGGCATTCAACTTTATCTTCTCTTTCTTTTTTTCCTCCTGGGAAAAGATAAGATGGAAGGGGGGTGGAACTAGCGTCCATGAAGAACGGTTCTCGTACACAAAATACTGACCAAAATTTCTTGGACAGTAAATCTCAAATATTGTAATGAGACCAAACCTTAGGTGCAAAAAGAGAGGAGAGAGAGAGAGACCAAGGAATGAAGTTCTATAGCAAGCAGAAAATTTGTAAATAAACCCATTGAGAAAATCTGGAGGTATAACATTATTTTGAAACAGGTAACGTAATTGCATATTAATAACAAACTACACAAAGGGTGTAAGTTCTGAAACTGAAATTTAAGATATACAGATTAGAGGAAATAGATTTAGAACATACATAAAAATCCATTCGAGCACTACCCATCCACCTATACTTCTCAGACTCTATATCTATATCAGCTATAAGACCTGAAAAACAACGAGTCCTGTCAGATAGTTTAGTATCATATATCAATTTACAAACAAGTAAGCGCATAGAATTGCAGTATATATGAAACAAAAACAGTATCAAAACCACCAGAGCCAATGCCAGATATACCCACCCCAGGCAAGCATCAGCACACTGAAATATTTTTTCTGCCCCTGTGTAACTGTAGCTACATCTAGTGATCTCTTGTGTCCTGCCATAGACCAAATATCCATAGACATAAAAATCTTCTTTCATTCAACAAGAATAATAATGCAATTGAAACTTCAGTTCAGGAATATGCATTTTTGTTTAGAAGGATAAACCTCTAATTATAGCAAGAGTTGCATTAAATGCAGTGCAAGATTCACTAGCAGAATCTAGAAGAGACTTTGCCATCCCATTTGAAGTTCCTGCATTAGCATTCACAAAAATACAATTATAAAACAGTAGAAGAAAGCAAATAACAACAACCACGTGCAAAAATGTTTGTAAGAAGCTACAACCAGACTATGTACATTATACTGTATAACTTTAATCAACAACCGATGAGCCAAAACAGTAAGCTCCATAAACCAAAATCTTTGAGCATAAATTGGTTCTCATGTTTATACACTTTAAAAGCTGAATATATTTCAAAAGAATTGCTATGAATCTACCAAGATTAGATAAGGATGTCCACATCTCTATCTTGAAAGTAAGTGCAATTTTCAGTTCTCCAACATAGTAAGATGAGGAGCTTCACGCTGTGCCCATGGGGATAACTTTCAGTATGAAGGCAGAACAACTTAAACGAAGGAGTTGCAGTAGTGATGCCATTGACAATAAGATGTGAGCATTTTCAATAAACAAAAGGATGGCAATAGGCTTAAGTTGCTGAGTGATTCTAATGAAGATTACAAGGTAATGGGTGGAGATAGGATACACGAAAAGGATAAGTAAGGAACATATCTGAATGAGAAAAGGATGAAATGGAAATCGGATTGAGAAAAACTATAGGACAGGAAGAAGATCTGAAGGCTGAATTGCTGTGAAAGAGAGATGAATGGATTCTAGAAGCAAGCTGGAGTTTCTGGCTTGAGATTCTCGGGAGAATATGGTTCAATTCTTTACTATTATTTTCACACAATCCACGGAGCCCCGCTTGACATAACCATATGCTTTTTCCCAGTTTGTAAATAGTCCTACCTTCCCTCATTTCCATCTAGAGTATACAAATTACTCACTTTCAGGAAGGCATCTAAAATTTATCTCCCTTCAGAAAAAACACTTCAGGAACTGCGCACCAAAACAAGTTTAACCTTCTTAAGTCTAAAAGAAGTCCTGGGCTGTGTTTTATGGACAATTGGAGAGGAAGAAACTGTAGATGTTTCGAGAGTAAAGTTGTGTCAATTCATATGTTGAAATATAAATGCTTATGTAATTTATCCTCATGGTGTAATTTATAAGATATATATGGTGAGGGGGAATTCCTAGAGTTTATTAGCGAATTGTGACGATATTTCTCCAGCAGTGGCTTGATGTTGGATGTTTTTAGTTTTAAGAAAGAGTTTACCTTATCCCACAAAAAGGAAAGCACATTTATGAAAATCTTTTGGATGTCTCCCTAGTAGCTATGATCAGCCCCTCTACCTGCACAAGGTAGGGTAACATCTACATACACATTACCCTCCCCAGCTCCCACTTTTGTCGGATTACACTGATTATGTTGTAGTTCCCTACTAGATTCATATATCTAAAATTCTTGATATTTGATGCTCCATCTTGCGTTGGTAGCAAAGATATATGGGACTATTCAATTCTGGAGCTTCATACCCCTACACAACTTCCCATAGTCTCTCATACCTACTCCTCCGAAAGCTCCCTATCTAACCACACCCTCATCCCCGTCCCCAAATGTTGTGAAGGCTCACTCCCTCTAATTTAACTTCCAGTCCGAATCTTCTTCATTTAAATGTTTATAAATCCCTCTATAGCCTTGCCCCCCAGGCTTTAATTGTAAGAGTTTAGCATGTGAGTGTGGTATTTAAATGGAGAAGAGTAGAGGGAGAGCCCATTATCCACCGAATGTTAGATTGTGCGCCACTGGCCCTCGGAGATTTCTTGTTTTTTTAAAAATCTCTCTATAGCCACTCTCTCACCTCCTCTTCCCCTCAAATTCTACTCACCTACATTAATAGCATTCGAAAAGTTCCTCCACATCTTAGCATTAGTCGTTCAGTGGAGAGATTATGTGTTGCAATCACCTCCTATAACTGTCTGGATGTTATAAAATACTATAACGTGGTGGCCTTTTTGGTGTCTTTCTTTTTTGATTACCTAGCTTGCTTATGAAAACATTTTTTTGTCTCGCTTACCAGTTACATTTTTGTCTCTGACTTAGCACACATTTGGTGCAACTAATATATGTATGCAAATTTGTATACAAATTGAATATTGCACACTTTAGTTTTACTATGGATCCCTTTGAAATGAAATCATTTAAGTACCTTCAAATTTATACCTACTGCTGTATCTCCCTACATTTAATTTCCAAGGCATTGGCAGCTAATGATGGACAAAGACTCCCAAAGAAACCATAAACTATGGTTCTAGAATCAATGTAAAACAAAAAAACAATCGTTAGCCATGCCATAGACTTTATTATTCCTTTGAACCCAGTTTGATCCCCAGTCATGGAGGAGTGCGGTATAGTTAAGAATATTAGGGACAAGAAGCTTCTTACATGATAAGCTGACCTACCAAACACAGTTTTATTGAAGCAACAAGATAGGTATTAATCAGTTTAAGCTGAAAACTGCTCCAATGTTAGCATCTATTTGCAGATATTACTGTTCTAGTGACAGTTGATGCATTTTCCTTGCTAGACTAAGTTGCTCGGTGTTGTAAATTTCCTATGTGTCGTTTGAAGTGCATCCATTTTTTTCTGTTAATTTTTTTGTTATGGCTCCCTTCTCTTCCCCAAGTAGGCTTCTCTTACTCACAGTCAATCTATTGGTCTTCCAACAATGCATCTCATAGACATACCCTAGCAGAAGAAGATCGAAAAAGACAAGATAGAGTTTGACTTTGCTGACATGTGTTGGTGCACAGTCATAGAAATGTTTCAGCACCTCGTGCCCTTGACCACCTTTCAGAAATTAGATTGAAGTGTTGATCTGTTAGTTTAGCATACTATAGGTATAACAATGTGAAAAAAAGCTTCATGTGACAAAACCAAAATAATGTATATCAAGCTCCACATAAAAACTGAGCAAAATATACAAACCCGCTTAGTGTTTACTAAAAGCAAGCACCAGTAAAGAGAAGAAAATATACCTCCGGGTATTATTCCAAGAGGCATCTTTATTGCAGAATTCCAATCCTCCCTTTCAAGCAGTCCATTCACTACCTACTAAAAATTGTTTTTGAAATTAGTAACGTTCACTACCTACTAAAAATTGTAAAACATGAAAGTAAGAGGATCACTGGTTGGTTATCACCCATTTACTCTTTTTGATTAGGAAAACTTTATAAGAAGCGCCCAAGAGGAATCGAACCCTCATCCATTTACGACAATAAATAATAAACCAAAAATCTAACAGATAGAGCTCTCAGAGCACCGACCTTCTAGAACACAGCATTAGTGAAGAACAGAGATGTCTGTACCCTTGTTGTGGCTACCATAAATATCAGTGGAGCAACTTTGAAGTTGCTCCAGGAGTCACCTCTAAGTGTCAGTTTTCAACTACATTGGTGCAATATACTTGTTCTTTCTTTTTTTCTTTTGTGGGTAGGGGAAAAAACCTCTGTGCTTATCTTTTTGTATGCATTTCAGACGTTGAAGCACAAGAACAAGACAGCTACATATAAGCCCTCTAAATTTTAGGAATAAATACTATCAATTAATCTTTTGATTCTTTTTCATTTAACCATGATATTTATGAATTTATTTCTTCGCATTCAACAACTCCTTTCAGCAGTTTCATGTTCAAAGTGAAACTGGGTAACAGTCAGGAAGAACTGCTGGTAAAAGGAGTAAGTTTTATATAGCAGTTATCCCACTATAGGTTCATCTTTGATATTGTGAGAAATATAGGAGAAAATATTATTGAATTGTGTTTACATTATTACATTGAGACCCTATTTATAGATACTA
>JBCEWC010021151.1:0-10598 GCA_038996855.1 Solanum aculeatissimum | reverse complement strand
CCATGGCTACCAAATTTCAACCATGACTAGTATAATATCATACAATATCAACCGTAAGGAGTTTTCAAAAATTTTCGAGTTGTTACAGAAATACACCAAATAATCACAAAAAAAAATATTTAATCAACATAACATGACATTATTGTAAATAAAAGAATACAAACCTATAAATATTTTAAGGTATTGACATGCTTTGTAATTTAAGGTTTTAAATAGTATACTATTGCAATTTTTCCTTTTGTATTGATATAATGAATTGTCTTCTAAATTAAAACAACAACATGGATGTCAAATGGCATATCCAAGAATATGGAAAAGATAGTCATTCTGTTATTTTCTACATTTTGCGCAAGTGTATTAAAAATGGTCACTACTAAGTTCCTCTTTGTTTATGAGTTCGGATGCACGATTATAAATTTTGTAACTGTTTCATTGTTAATTATTAATTCAAATTGAGAAGTTTTAAAGTTATGTTAATTTTAAAAATTGTTCTAAATTATAAATGGATAATTTCTAAAACTGCTTTCATTTGAATTTTAGAAACTGTTTTGTTTTAAAATTATATTTTGTTATTTAACATAATTACATTTACAATAATTAACAATTAATTTTAATTTTGTTATTTAACATAAATACATTTACAATAATTAATTTTAATTATCTAAAAAATAAAAATAGAGGAATTTTATGATGTTGACACATGTCAATTTTTACTTCTCGTATTATATCTAGATAGATATGCCTTCTGACCAAAGGAAAACACCCAAAGAACTTTACGCTTCATCATATACAAACTCTTTGACCGAACTCCTGGGAGGATATATAGCAGCGGATGAGATTCTTCGAAATTCATATTCATTACAATAGATCTTGTATTTATATTGAAAATTGTATTTAAAGAATGTTTGGATAGGCTACTTTTTAGGTATTTTTTTAATTTTTAAAGTAGTTTTAAAATTATAAAATTTTTACAAATCCCACAGTGTAGGTAACTAATTTCAAAATATCCCCACTGTTTGCAAAATTACAAAAATCCCTTGAAAATAAGATTATCGGGATACACTGCATTATACCAAATTCACAAGTACCGATTCATTATAATCAATTTCAGTTAGAATTTAAAACGAAAAGTAGATCAAATCCCTAAATTTTAACTAAATAGACCCTAACCAAATCCAATCCCTGAATTTAAGCAACAATCCATTTTAAAATTCAAAAGTTTATAGATCTTCAACCTATAAAGAACATGAAGAATACTGTAAACACCAAAAATAAGCCAAAAAATGACAAATATAGAAATTATGTTGAGGCATGATGGAATTTTGGGAAAACAGTATCGTTTATTTGCTATACAAGAGTGATGGAGCAGTTGTTGGAGAAACAATCTCGTTTTTGAATCTGAAATCAACTATTGCAGCTGAATTGAAAATCGATGAGGGATCAAAAGACATAGAATTTTGATATGTTGTTGAAGATAGCTCATCCGCGATTGTAATTAGAAACGACATGGGTGTAAGAGTATATTTTGAGATAAAGAGGAACGACCCTGGAATTTCAAAATATCCTTTGTGTATAGATGTAGTTACGAAGAAGGATAGAGTGATACATAACTTTGATGCTGATTATGGCGAAGTTATGTGTGTTAAAATAAATTGTCGTGATACACATGCTCTTGCCGTAGTTGAATCAAATATTGATAACTCCTCTTTATATTCCAGAAATGAAATAACAAACTACATAACTAATACACAGAATACAAATGTGAAGGAAAAATAATTGTATAAAAACAAGTCAACGGTGATTGCAGTGATGCCAAAATATAGAATAGAAAATAATTTCAACTTCAAAGTTAAGAGATTTGATGCGAAAAGGTATGTAGGTGATTTGGATCATGCATTAGATTCATATAGATCATTTTAATTAGCGTATCGGGTTTTATAATTAGTGTATCACGTTTTGTGATTCACTGAACCATTTTTGGTGTGAAGGAAAAATAATTGTATAAGAACAAGTCAACGCTGATTGCAGTGATCACAATAATTAGTGTATCATGTTTTGTGATTCACTGAACCATTTTTGGTTCATTCATGTGATGTGATGAACCTAATTATTGTGTCTCTATGAGAAAATATGATTGTGATTCATTTTATTGTGTTTGATTCGTTCATATAATGTGATGAATCTAATTGTTTTGATGCTATCATAAAATATGCATGATGCATAGTATAATGAATAAAATACTTTGATGTTTCTTAAATTTTTATTCATAATTTGTGTGTATGAATCTTGAATAATTGATTCTTAGTATAAATAATACCTATTGTTTGTAACTGCTATGTGAATTGTGCAGCTATGTCTTGGTCTGTTTGTTGGATGATTGTAATTGGACCATGAAGACATCTTGCCGGAAAAATTCAGAGGTGTTCAAAGTAAGGTACTTCAATAGAGAACACACATGTCTATTGCGATATAGTATGTTAGACAAGTTTCAAGCTACAGTCAGATTTGTTAGTGATATAACAGCTCCTAAACTGGCGAATCATAAGAGAATTCATACTCCAAATGATATAATTGAGGATGTTAGATCCGTATACGGGATTGAGCTTTCTTACCAACAAGCATGGTGTGCTAAGGAGCGTACACTGGAGATGATAAGGGGTAAACCTACAGAGGGATACAGAGAAATGCCTAGATACATATATATGTTAAATAATATCTATCCAAACTCATATATAAGAATTCATAAGTCAGAGAATAACGAATTCATGTATCTGTTTATAGCATTGAGACAATTTATTAGAGGGTTCAAATTTTGCAGATCAGTGATTGTGGTTGATGGTACTCATTTTAGTGGAGCTTACAAGGGAACGTTTGTATTGAGGAGCACACTCGATATGGCAAGTAGTTTATTTTGTTATTGATCCTTTTGTGGTCAATGTAAAAATATGTGAATATAAAAGATCTTTATACATTTTTATTGATGTCTGCTTGACTAAGTTGCATACTACCATTGGCTTATGAAGTTGTGGACACTGAGAATGATTGTTCTTGGACATGGTTCTTTCAACAATTCAAAAATGTATTTGACGAGCGAAAAAAATGTGTTTTGTGACCGATAGAAATGAAAGTATCATGAAGAGTGTAAGTATTGTATATCCAAATGTTCCCCATTGTGCATGCATATGAAATCTTTGAAAGAATATTTGTACAAACTTTAATAAGTGCAGGACAACACTAAGTGATTTATTGTACTCAATGGCAAAGACGTATAGAAAAGAGAATTTTGATAAGCTGATGGCTAAAGTGGATGAAGTTGATCATAGGGTAAAAAAGTATCTTAAGAGTGTTGATTATGAAAAGTGGTCAAGAGTTCATGCACCAATGAATAGGGGGTGAATTATGACATCTAACATTACTGAGTGTATCAATGAGTGTCTTATTGAAGCACGACAACTTTCTATATTAGCTTTTTTAGAGGAAGCTAACATTTTATTTGGTAACTGGCACTGTAAAAATAGGGAGATTTCTTCTTATGCAAAGGATACACTAGGAAGAAGATTCGAAGAGATTTTAATTTTGAATGCATCCAAATGTTCAATAATGAAGGTATGTAGCGTTTTATAAATCTATTAAGGACCATGAGGGATAGATTTGATAACTTATAATTTTTTGTAGGTTGTTGCATCCTCAGAAATTATTTTTTCAGGTTATGAAGAGGGCAGAAGATATATAATATGTCTTGAAAGAAAAACATGCAACTGTGAAAGATTTCAACTAGACGAGATACCTTGTACACAAGTTGTTTCTGTTTTAAAAAGTAAAAATGTTATGGATATGCATCCGTATTGCTCAGATTACTACAAATCCAAAATATTATCAAAGACGTATGAAGTTCTAGTGGCTCCAATGCCAGATAAACAAGATTGGTCTGTTCCCAAAATTATTTTAGATGATGAAGTGTTACCTCCTAGATACAAAAGAATGTCAGGACATCCCAGAAAAAAAAGAAAGTAAAATCCAGATGAAAAGATATGTTCAAACACAAAATGTTGTGGGTGTTGCGAACAAGAAGGTCACAATCATCGAACTTGTACTTTTTTCCCAAAGGAAAATTAATCTGTTAAAAAATAGTTATTTTGTAATTTTTTTAGTTGTACTATTGAATCTCAATTTATTGAATATTCAATATTATTGAAGACTTATACAATTGAATCTAAGTTATATGCAATAAATAAGTTTTTTCAAAAATCCTATAGTGAATCAATTAATCTGATACACCAAGGTGATTCATTGTCCAAATAGTATAAATGGTACATAGTCAAGAATCATGAAATAATGATGTATCATGTATTGAGATACATAAAATTGTAAAAATATAAATAGATATAATCATGAATCAGTTAGGATGATTCATTGTAGAAAAATACATTGGCACATAGTAGATTTCAATTGTCTGAGATAACTATTATTGATTTATAATCATGAATCGTGTAATAATTTGTATCATGTATTAAAATACTCAAATAAGAAAATTTTTTATCCATGAATCACTTAGGATGATTCATTACCTGAAAATATCATAGTACAATGGTGATTCAATGATCGAAAGTAGTTATAATTGATGTATACTGATGAATCATGTAGAAATTATGTATAATGTTATAATATACACAAAAATATATAATTAACTATAACTAAAACGAGGAATGAGATAAATCAAATTACTAAGGCGCAATGTATGACATGAATCATGTATAAGTGATGTATCTAGTGTAATTTATATGAATCACTGCATCTAAATTGCTATACTGAAAACCTTATATAATGGATCAATTAGAGTTTATAAATGTTTATAGTCAATGAATCTTGTATAAAGATACATTGTAATACAAATTTTTTTTATATAATGGATCAGTTAAAGTTCATAATAAGTAAAATTCATGAATCGTGTATAAAGATACACTATTATAAACAGATTCATCATCATATTAATACTAACAAATCAGAATGTATAATGCCACCTGGTATATAAAGCTAAGTAGACGTTAACTGATGATACTAATGAGTGTACAAAAGATAGAAAAGTTACATTAATTTTTAAGACAAAAAATCTTAAAAAATCATATGAGTACTAAGAAAAAGGAACATTAGATTCATTGCTGCAGAAAAACTAGTAAGTATCTAGTCTATCTTAACTAAGTCATCTGCTGCAGGTGCTTCTTTGGACTGTTTCTTTGATTTTTTTGGGTCATCGTTTTCGCTGATATATCCTTCTTTTGCCTTCTCAGAATCATATCTCCAAATTAGTGTGACGTATCGTATTCATAGAAAATTTGAGTAAAAAATACACGATGAAATTTCAATTCCATCTCTAAGATACTCGACAAAAACAACAACAAACAATTCACAGTCCCTAAAATAAACAATTGATGTAAATTTAAAATAAATACATATAGTAATTTTAATAAATCATGAACATGATGGAACACTTACAAGTTATCGGGAGCTTGTTGAGTAATTCCTTCTACAAACTCAACATCAAATGGATGCGCAGGGCCCAAAAGCTCTCTAAATTCTTTGTCCTTGTAACATTCCAGTGATTTCCAATCAGTTCTATCCGTGTGCTCGTAAAAATGACTACTCTTCAAGTACACAGGCAACATTGTAGATAACTTTTTTATCTCGCCTGATGGTACTCTTTTTCGCGGATGCAATGATGAATCATATACTAGAATGTGTCTTTTTTTAAGACCACAACAATAAACACACAGTGAAAATCACCATCACAGTTTATAGGTATGTAAACTTCATCCACTTGATGCCAAGGTAAACTAGCAGGGAGAATAAATCCATTGATCATGTTTTTTAGTGATCTCTCAAGTGTAGCCACAACCGTAACAACGACCACGTCTTCTTGTGTGCTGATATTTGAGTCACTTTGACTATTATAGTGCCTATCATATGCACGACTTATGAGTGAATTGAATAAGCAATTGGTGGTAGTGTATCTGTATTCACTAGATATTCTAAGCTTTGACTTTTTTCGGAAATAGTAGAAGACTACATCAATGTGTTGCATATATGATCAGAAAAATACCAATAATAATCATCATTAGATATATAAAAAAAGAACTATGTATAACATATGTGTAATAGTTATGGATCTATATATTTAAATACCTCATCAGTCCAATATTTATTCTTTTGAGACATGGCGTAGAATCAATTTTTATCTTCTGGGAATGCAACAACCAAATCCATGAACTTAAATCCAAAAGAAGTTGATTTAGTTGTATAATGATTCTCCTTTAATTTTCTGGACAGTTAAGAAATATTTAGATAGACTTTAATATCTAATATAATAAAGGAATTAAAAGTTGTTAACCAAACTTACTTGTTTGCATGTGTTTTAAGTAGGCCTTTTGCAATCCAAACGCGAAACTGTTCCATCAATTCATATACATGCTGATGACATATTTCGAACTTTTCAAATAAAAATTTCTGATGCACATCGGGATGCATCTTCTCTTTTTCCTTTTCACTCGATCCAAATTTGTTCAGATATGGTGATTGAAAAAACTTTGATGGATTCCTTTGGTGTTGAGTAGGGGTAGCAGAAAAGTGTAAAATAATCTTTTTGCCTGTGATCTCTGAAAGCTTGGGAACATCTGGTATAATGTCCTCATATTCTTCCTCAGTAATAACGTTCAAAGATTTGATATCCACTGTAGTGTGAAAATGAGACATAATTTTAGCTACTTCAGTCTCGACGCTAGATAAAATGAAAGTTGATGAAGTGAAATCCCTTCGATGAAATTTTAGCTGTAAAAAATTAGTTGTACTGGTAAAAAAAATTATATTGAGTAAAGAAGTTTATCATTTCATCATTCTTTCTTGGACTGTCTTGCACTTTAGATGGGTCATCTTTTGTTGATGTTGGTTCTTCAGTTGGTCCTAGTACATCACCAAGTGAGGTTGATGAAGATGTTGTATGAATCATGACTTGTAGATCCTGTAGTGCAAAAAGTGATACATTAGTTACATGGAAGGAGTGATACATTGATTATAAATAATAATTATTTATGATGCTCAAAAACAATTATAAATGATTACCTGGATGAAATCATGGTGTGCTGTATGGGGAGGTGGTATTACATCCTCAGTTGGTTGTAGAGTAATTGGTGTATCATCAATCTAAAAATAAAGAATACAAATGGATTCAATGTAGTGATGTTGAGAATCAGAGTATCACCAACAAAAAGTCCTATAAAAAGATTCATTAAAAAATAATGGAACATGCTGCATTAATTTAAACATGATTCATTACGACCTAAGAATGAAAGCATCACATTTGGTGTATCTTTAAATTTGATACACCATTATATTATCTTGATTCATAAAAAATATGAATGAATCAAATCCTATTTCAAAAATGAAAAATTAAACATGATACACTAATTGAAAATATCTTCATGAATGATGATAAGGCATGATTTCAGATGTATCATTATTAAAAAAAAGATAAAATGAATCATGTGGAACATAGAATGAATTTTTTTTTACAGTGACATGTTCTATTTGGGGAGCATTTGGTGTTACATGTTCCATTGGTTGTTGAATGTTGGAGGTGTCATCATCATCTTAAAACATTCAAAATATAAGTGACACTATAAATTTTACTTAACAAACTGTATCAAAATATTTAAAGATTGTAGCAGTAGATATCTCAACAGATTTCCTGACATCACCTGTGTCGGTAACTGTCTCAATCTCAACAACATTAGGATCAGTCATGGTCACATCAATAATTAGGGGTGCATTTAGTGGTTCTGTTCTGAGATCATCCCTAACTGGTTCATTCACATGAGGGGATTGACCACAATCAACCCCTTGGTGATGAGATGAGGTGCCAACACGATTCGTGGTCTATAATGAAGAACCATCAATAAAGTCAGACACTGTATGTGATGTATTGTTGAATAGGAAAACATACCTTCAGGTATGAATAAACACCCTGAGAAATTGCATTCAACAATGCAGTATGATTTAAGTCAATTTTTTCTTCTAGACGACTGAACTTCTGGTCAATCTTGTCAAAACAATAAGAAAGAAATAGTACGGTTAATGATAAAACATATATGTAAATAGATATATTAAAAAGTTTAACAAAACTTACATATTTCCTTAAATATCTTTTGATTTTTCTAACAGTTGTTGTTTTCATTTTTACCGTCTAATTAGATGGATGTTCAAGATGAATGAAAGGACCTGCAATTATTTTTGTGAAATTTCTTTTCACTGGCTTCGGGATGGGGGCAGACACCTTTGTTGAGGGATCATTGACTTTTTCAGGAACTACTTGTACTGGAGATGAGTTTTTATTGCGAGTATTCTTTAATTTTTTTTAGAGGTGGCAGAGAAGATGTACCACCAACACACTTGGACTTTCTTAATAAATGCTATGGGGGTTTAGAAGTAAAGTCCTCAAACTCTGAAGAATCTATGTTTTTGGGTTGACTACTTGAAGGTAATGCTTCACCATTAGGTATGTGTTGTGAACACTGATAGCGCAAAGACTGGCCAAACTGTTGAGCCTTGGGCTAAATCACAAACAGGCCCAAGAATTAGACAGCCCAATAATAGATTGGCTTGGGATCCAGGTTGAGTAGAGTTAAATGGTTGTCATCCGGGAGTTTAGGAGGAACATTTTTGTGAAGAAACTGATTGTTCTCATCCTCTTCTAGAGTCTAATCTTCTCATCTCCATTCTCATCTTATCCTTGGTGTCTTGTTATTTTAGTAATTTTCCTTGTAATTCTAAGTATTGTTATTATAATTTGGCTATCAGTGATTACATAATACTTAGTATTTGTGTTGAAAATTGGGATCATTACATTGGCGCTTTCATCCAGAGGTCTCTTTAATAGAGGACCAAAGAGTACTCAAGGTTGTCATTCATGATTCAATCCAAGAAATGAAAGATTTTATCTCTAAGGACCTTACTGAATTTCGTTCTATGTTGCTGGAGGTTTTGGGAGAAAAGGCTAGGACCTCTTATGAACCCCAAAACACAATTGTGGACGTTGAATTATGGCAATTTCTAGGCGATAATCCAAAGGCTTGGATAGTCCAAGCAGAGCATTATTTTGACTTCTATAAAATTCAGGAAGATCAGAAGCTTACTGTGGTGTCGTTCTACCTAGATGGTGAAGCATTGAAATGGTATTAGTGGTTATTTAGGAATAATCAATTGATTGACTGGACACATTTCATTGATAAGGTGAGAATTCGATTCAAACAAAAAGGATATGATTTCGTGGAGGGAGACTCCCAATCTCGGACAAGTAAACTATGTGTCTGAGTACGAAAATCATTGTGTGGATGTTTTGTCGAGCTTCTGTGAGTCAAATGTACTCTTTCCAGGCTACGCATATGCTCATCCACAATGGAGCAGCATAACTCACTCACTATTACCGGAATATCATGGAGAGCAAGCAGAATGCAAAAGTAATACCAATACATGCAAGGTGATTGATGAATTGCCTGACAATCCTCTTGGTACATCCAACAAGCCTAATGAACTTTCCATTCTCTGTAATGATCTAGTAAATTTTGTCTCCTAAATTGTTGTGGTAAATGGCTGTAATGATGATGCTAAAAATGAAGACAATGATGATGAAGAGGAAATTGTTACCATTAGAGACGAACATGTAGAATTTGCTATTGCAAATGTGGATAAACCTTCATTATGGATTAATTCTATAGTATCTTTTCCTTGTGACCTTGCCATGTTTGATATTCATAATGTTTTAGATAATTGTTGGAATCAATTATTTGTTGAGCACTTTGAAAAAGTTTTCCATCTCGAGCTTGCTCAATGTTGGGAGAAGACACCTTCTATTCCTTCCACTTACAATTTTGCCAAGATTATAAACAGAGGTATAATTGATCACCTTCGTGGACTTAGTCATGTTGCACTTATCTTCACTTTGCATTTATTTCCACCTGATCAATTTGGATTAGAGTTTCCATTTGATCTTTGCTCTAATTTACAGTCTATGTTCCTTAGAGTTTCAAGAAATTCTGTATTTTGCTTGGTTCCTGATAAGTTCACTATGCCAACACTGTGGAATCCTTGCAATTGGTTTGATACCGGACAAGATGCACCTCTGCTCATTTTTGGAGATGCCCATAGGAAATACCTATGTAGCTTTAAGTCTAATCACAATGAACAACGTCTCTCCAACTTTACCATTAATTGTTCAAGTTTATTCAACAACTTGAGAATGGGTTGCTCGCGATATGCTACTCGGCGTGCTGAAGAGCTATGACCTAATGGCATATTAATGCAGGCAAATAAAGGTGGAACTAATGTTTCACCAGTTGAAGGATCAAATTTTTTTTGGTTTTGCTTGCGACCGACAACACAAGACCTAGCATTGGTAACATTAGAACTTTTGAGTTCATATTCCACAATTACAGGTGGTCAAACCTTGTCCATTGAGTTCTCTGTTGGCTATAAATATAATGCATCCAAGGGTCTCTACACTGCAGGGAAAGTACACCTACTAGTCCTATATGTAAGTTTTGATGTTAAAC
>JBCEWC010021150.1:0-10599 GCA_038996855.1 Solanum aculeatissimum | reverse complement strand
TCTATTTTTAAAAAATGTTTCAATTTTTTACTCCCCCCTTAGCCCCCCCACTCCCTCCCACCCACAAAAGAAAGAATTTAAATATTTATTTTTAAAAAATATTTCAAATTATGAAATATTTTCATGTAAAAAACTATTTTCCTAAAAGATATTTTCTATTCTTTAGCTGAAAATAAAAGTTTTTTAAAAAAAAATATTTTCATGTAAAAAACTATTTTCCTAAAATTATTTTCTATTCTCTAGCTAAAAAAAAAATTCTAAAAAATATTTTCATGACAAAACTATTTTACTAAAAAATATTTTCTATTCTCCAGCTAAAAATAAAAGTTTTTTTAAAAAAAATATTTTCATTCAATAACCAAATAATAGGAAAAAAATCGAAAAATATTTTTCACTCACCAACCAAACATGAGAAAATAAGTTAGAAATCAACTTATTTTCTAGGAAAACATTTTCCTCCATACCAAACACGACCTAGATTTCACTTATAGAATTATAATAAATTTATTATTGTTAAATTCACTTCTATCATCCTAAATTCACTGACCGAATTTATTGTTATTTAATTCTTGAGATCTACGACATAACAATTCATGTTAAGACTTTGTATGCTTTAAAAAACATTACCTATTTAATAAGCCGCTACATTGAGGAGCTTAGGGTCGTCATGTTTGTTTCTGCTACTTGAAGCAGACAGGTGACTATTAAGCTGCTTGGCCTGTTGGTTCGAGCCCGACATCTTAAATTAAATGTTTCGAGATCGGATCTTAACAACACCAATATTTTTTTAAGTCATTTCTATAAATTATTATTTAATTATTTCTTCATCTACTTCAACTATGAAATTATAATAATGTGTCTACTTAATTTTGTGGTGGTTATTGACGTGTCCACTTAATTTTAAACGTGTCTGCTTGATTTTGCGATTATTATTAAAGTGTCTACTTAATTTTACTATATCGTTTCTATTGATTATTATTTAAATATTTTTTCATCTACTTCAACTATAAAATTACATATTGCTCAGTAGCTACAACCAGGCAGCTTCAAGCAGACAAATGACGATTAAAGCAACGTGTCTGCTTACGGTGGCTATTAAAGTGTCTGCATAATTTTACTGTGTCATTTCTATTAATTATTAGAACGTTTTACGGTAACTATTCACGTGTCAACCTAATTTTACGGTGTCATTTTTATTAATTATTATTTAATTTTTTTTTGTCTATCTCAACTATGAAATTACAATATTATCCGTAGTAAATTATTTTTTTCGTGTGAGAGTAATGTGTATTATTTAAAAACTACTTGAAAATATTAAAAATTCAAAAAATTAAAAATATATTTAAATTATTAATTTTCCAAATTTTATCTGAATCATAGAAATAACATATATTGGATTCGTGCAACGCACGATCTGACCACTAGTTTGGAACTAAGCAATAAGTATCATATTTTTGCTATTTATAAAGGAAAAGTCAGATAGTTGAAAATAAAAATTGACATGCGTGAAGTGTGAACACTTAAATGGATCTTCTATTTTTGCTAATTAGGAGCAGTTAACTGAAATCTGAAATAACATCTATATCATCATTTAACTTAATGAAATCTTCAGCTCACTCGTTAAAGTTATCCTTCTTCTTTTCCAAGACATTCCTTATGTAGAAAATGGGAAAATCTTAATATATAAATATGTCTTTTTATTTAGTTTTAATTGTGTCATGATCTGAAATTCGGGTGTGATGACACTCACCTAACCCACCAAGGCGAGCCAGTTCAAGACCCAAACGACTTAACAATAATGATAAAAGCGAAAAATAAATAGTCTAGTAAGATAGACAAGCGGAAGAAGTCAAAATACAACCATCCCAAGAACTGGTGTCACATGTACAAACCTCTATGTATAGAATACTCAAATGAAATACAAGTCTCAAATGTCTAGTCCTCATATAAAACATAACATAAAACGGGATCCTGAAAGGCCTGCTGGAGACATAACCAACTACCTCACAAGTAATCCAGAAGCTCGATCCAACAACAAAAGTGTAGCAGGATGGATCGGGCTCACAACTTACAAAAATATAGCAAGGTGTGAGCACCAAACAACAGGGTACTCAACGAAATGGAACTAATATAAACTAAAACAATGAAGAACACATGTACTCCTTAAATACCAACCACATACCGCCGAACTACAACCCTGCAATCAGAAAAGTCCCAGCATGATATAATATACAAATCACAATATACCTGACATAATATCTCAATACACAAGTATGAAAATAAAATCAACACTTACTCAATCAATGATACAATAAGTATACAATCTCATGAGCAATACCAAGGTAATAACAAGCAGTTATGATATGAAATGAAGTGAATGCCATGAGATGAGAGTAATGCGATGTAATATCAAATAATCGTGATGCATGTCTGTCCTACGATACACATCCATTGATGGTGTCAGTCGAAACTCATGGGGGACATATTTGTCCATGTATCTGCCCCGGAGCGTGAGGCACATCCCCAGTATCATCAGTGTTACCTGACACGGAGCGTGTGGCCCGTCCCCATAATGAATCAGTATCTCATACCACCGAGCGTGTGGCCCGATCACATAATGAATCAATATCTCATACCACGAAGCGTATGGCCCGATCCCATAATGAATCAGTGAAACTCAGTCAAAAATGCACAACAATATAATATTCACATAGAGTAGTAAAGAGTGCATGCGATAGTCCACATTACAATAAATATAATAATCCAAGTCAAGCATCTCAATATACAAGATATAAAGATCAATTCGTTCCAAGCCTACAACCAAATCTCTAATCCACAAGTGGTACTCACATATTCACTATCAATTTACAAGTAAAGAGTGTTAGTTTTTAATATCATCAAAATCTCAATCTCATTAGCCACTAGTCGGAATCATTTCCCATCGACTTCTCATCACAAATAGAGCATGATCAGTTCATGTCTCGAGGGACTTTAATCACCTTCACACATTAATAAAAAGGCTAGATATTCGTATTGTATTATTTTTTTCATAATTGATCCCTCATTTCATTGTCTTTCAACATTTGAGCCATTATTAGCACAACGAAATACTCGCAATCTAACATAATTCGACTCTTTCAATTATCCTTAGTCATCAAACTTAGGATAATTCACCATTTGAGTTCTTACTTCACAAGCAATTAGTTTCACAATTTTCAACAACATCTTATTATACGTATTTAGCTCAATATTCATTTAACAGATTCAATAGACAATTCTATATAATCTAATTCAAGGTTCAACAATCAAGTCATCATGAAAACTTTCACATTATCAACAATGACACCACAAATTCATTTCACAGTATTATCTCACAAGTCTAAGGCAACAACAATGGACATTAACTCATAATTCAAATCATATGTGTCATTATTTTCACCTCCCCATTATCCAAATCATATCCACTAGAATAGTTCACTAACCCACAAGTATCACAATGAAAGAAAATATCAAGTTAAAAATTAACTCAATAAGGATTTAGGGTTCACTTACTTTAATCAATAGTCAAATCAATCAAAAACTAGATAATCCTCAAATTCACAAATATTTACAATCTACAATTATTACACAAGTCAAGGTTCCGCAACATTCACAATACCCAATCCAAAATCCCATAATCAAAGCCTATAATAGTATAATTCTATCCCACTTCATGCCATAATCCCCCAAAACTGTACACATAGGATAATATAAGGTTCAATCATACTTAACAAAAGGTTAGAAATTCACTTGCCTTAAATAAAGTCTCTAGTCAAGTCGAAATCACCGTTTTCCCCTTCTACGGTACTCCAACTCACCAAGATCTATTCAAATATGACATCACAATCACATAACGAATTTAATGACACTAAAATCAATTAATTCGGAGAAAAATGGTAAAATCGTCAAAAATCTCATGCCGAAAAACATAGCCGAAATCTGAAAATTAAGGATTGAAAACGTTCCCCACGTAACAAGGAATTCAACGGTGAAAACAATTTCAAAAATGGAGTTAAGATGAGGGAGACATCAACAATTTAAGTTTAGCATATCAAAATGCGAAAATTCTCAAATTTCACCAATAAAATCTCAAAATTAGAAGTTAAAACCATGAATTAATCAATGGAAATCAATAAAAAAAGGTTAGAAAATAGTTACCCAATCAGTTTGCCTTGAAAAATCTTGAAATCTATCTTGAAAACGAAGTTTGAAGGATTGAAAATGGTGAAATAAAAATGTCTTCTAAAAGAGTTCACTATTCAAACATATTTTATACTCTGCAAACGCGGAGGCCTAGCAACCCTATAACTCCGCGAACGCGGATGACCTCCCGCAAATACGAAGAGTACACACAGTGTACTCCGCAAACGCGGAGGTGAAGAGACCCTTACACTCTGTGAATGCAGACCCACATTTGGGAATGCAGAGAACAAATTTAATGGAACCAGAAACAGTTGCACCAACAACATAACAAAAATTGGAACTGGACCCTTGGAAATTCGTTCGAAACCCCATGAACACAAACCAAACATGAAACCCTACCAAAAATGATGATCCGGACTCAATAGAATCGTCATAATTCGAATTTGGAACCTCTATGGTCCCGAACCCGAGAAAGATTATTTAAACTAGTTTCAGACTAAAAAACTTAAAATATTCACGGAAGCTCTAAAAATTACAATGAAATCATTTCTATCGTTAATTTCACCACGCGGAATCACTGGAACTGACGAAATTTTGATACGAGCTCCCGAACATCGAATGTTGACCAAAGTCAAACGTATGATCCAAAATGAACTAGAATTGCAACTTTGGGCCTAAAATCTCCATTTTAACTCTGATTTCAGTTGTATAGATTCTCCTAGACCAGATTCCGCATTTCGAAACTGATGGAATCGACAGAATCGAATTTCGACACTCGAAACTCAAAATGACCTCAAAACTCAATATTTTCAACTTTAAGCCGTTGAAAACTCTTTTTTTTTGCAAAACTCTAACTTTTTACAAGATTTTCAAAATTCGATTTTTGAACTCAATCAAAAATGATCCAAGATAATTTTCAAGAAGGACAAAACAGTAACTAAGTCAAAAATACCAAAAATGACCCTCCGGATCATTACGAATTGACACTAATGTCTTTTAATTTTGAATGTGAACAAGTAAAGACACGTGTCCTACGTAGCATATGCCAAGTAGGATACAAGATTGTCATATAAGATGAATATATCTTATTTAATTTTATAAAAATTTATATGTTTACTTGTTCACACCCAAAGTTAAATGACATAAATATAAATTGAAGCCATGTCAAATGGTATATATATGTATTATGCCAATAAGTAGTTGGGAAATGCCATAAATGGTCCTTGAACTATTTGAGTAGATCTAAAATAGTCCTTTAACAGTACATTTATCATATTTAGTCCTTTAACTGTTTAACTATACACTTACCATTTTTAGTCCCTTAACTATATATTTAACAGTTTTAGTCCTTTAAGTATTCAAAAACTTATCAGGTTTGGTCTCTGACTATTTTTTATATAAATAACTTTAGTTTGTATTAACAGAACTTCGTGATATTAAAACTTTAACCCATTTTTCAGTTTTCTCTCTTCCCACTACTTTATCTTCAAATTACTTTTATGAAAAGAACCTTAACCTCACTGATTCAAAATAAAATTTATAAGGAAAGAAGATATAAGTCCTGATTTTATTCAATAGAGGACAAAATGAAGCATATTATTATTGCTAATGACATGAAAATGCTGAAATTTATTATAAAAAAGAAAAAAATTATCACTTGTTACATGTGGGGAGAGATTTATTTATATTTAATAGAAATAAATTTCTTGCAATGAGAATGAAATTGAAAGTTCTTTATTCACATATTTTGATTCCAAATTTTGTACTCCAACTTTATTTATGGGAATGTGTTTAATTTCTAGAAGTTGAAATTTTATAAAATGGTAGATTTGTAATTTTTTTTAAATTTTGAAACAGATCAATTTTATTATTCTCTTTATTTTATTTCACTTAGAAAAATTTGAATTATAAGATCAATTTTTTTTTATATTAAAAAAGAAAATTAAAAAATTCACATTGATTATGAACCATTAACCGTTAAAGAAGGGAACATAGCATATTCAAGTCATTAGCAACAATGATATGCTTCATTTTATCCTCCATTGAATAAAATCTAGACGTATATCTTCTTTTCTCATTAATTTTATTTTAAATCATTGTGCCTGTAGTCAGTCAGGGAGTGAGAAAAGCCGCTTTCAAGCCAGTACGGTACCACTCTCCGTTTTATAATAGTAATTTGAAAAAAAATGTAGCAGAAGAGAGAAATAAATGAAAAAATGAGTAAAACATTTAAAGTATTTATATAAAAATAGACAGTAACCTAATCTGATAAGTTTTTGAATACTTAAAGGATTAAAATTGACAAGTGTGGAATTAAGAAATTAAAAGCGATAAGCGTTTAGTAAAGGAACCAAACTTGATAACGTTTTGGATAGTTAAAGGCTAAATAGGTTAATTCTATAGTTAAGCAAGTATTTCAGACCTACTTCAATAGTTACATTTTGTGAAGGAGAATTGTCAAAATTTACACATGCCCATTGCCCAGTACTCTGAGGAATACGAGTCCATCAACGACGAAACTATTCCCGAGGAATTTAACTTTGGCTTGGGAAGAAAACACCTCATCAGTCATCTCCATAAGAGAACACTAAGGCCCTTTTTGCCTGGATGCTACATTGTACCTTTGTGTAATAGAAATTTAAGCATCCTGACTCCTAAATTACAATTAAACTCTAAACGGGACGGGGAAAAGAAGATTCTGAGTTGTTGGGTTGGACAGAGAAATATCAGACATCTATTCCAGATTTTGTTTCAAGCAAGTATACCCTCCCTAGATACAAATTACTACTATTACATTTATCAATACGTAACTACATCTTTGTCATTCAGCAGAAGCATTTTTTATATTTACATAACAAGCTTGATACAAGTGGAAGACACCACTTTTAACCAAAAAACAAAGTTGGAGACACACAAATATATATTGACAGAGAGACAACAACATACCCAGTGGACTCCCACAAGTGGGAAACATTAACACAGAGAGATAACTACATATTTGATCATTACATCACCATTAATAGAATTCACGGTCAGGGAAGAACAGTGGAGCCACAAGGGACCACACATACAGTCCAGCAGTAACCCATTCTGTACATATGCGAACCCAGACTGATGTCCAGCCGACATCAATTAGCTCTGAACTCTCAGAACTGCTAGTCCACCCAGAAAGAAGCATTGCAGAATACATGCTAGCCAGAGCAAATATCAGATGGAAGAATGTGTAGGAGTAGCTCACTGGCCGTGCATCTGGTGATCCTTTCCCAGATTCCAGCTCCTCGGAAGCAAGAAGGGATTTCTTCTCACCTATAACAGAAGATTGGTACTTGTCATTATGCAGATGAAGAAAATCTACAGCAAGATATCAGTCTCATAAGGACGAGTCCTTTGATGACTATTGCTCATGAATGGACACATGCAACAGCTTGCGTGGGGTGGGATTTTTCAATACATTATCTTATGGGTTGACAAATCTTACGTGTTAAGACTTTGTCAATCCATCAAGAAAAGGGTTGGCAAATCTAATATCATTTACTGAGCTATGGAAGAAGAGCATCAAAAGGTTTTGGTACCTGCTCTGGGAGAAGATGGTGGAGACATAAAAGTAGTTGAAGATCCAGCACGAAGGGCAGAATATAGGACTGAGAGAACAGTAGTAAGCATTCCAAGAACAAGAGTACTTGTTGTTACGGCCTTTGATTTGTTATGGAGCCCATTGCAGACATAATCTCGAGGCTCACTAGAAAGACCAGTATAGCAAACATAAGCACAGTAAACGGATATCACAGAAGCTGGCAATAGGCTTCCATTTACCTGGACATAGTCAAAGGGGAAAAGTTGATCAGCATAAGTAAGAATATAAAACGCAGAATTTAGCTATCAAAATGATTTTTCCTGAATGCATTGTAAAGGAGATAACCCTAAGGGAGATGTTTGATGTATACATTGCATATAGATATATGTGCATGGAGTTAGCAAGAGATAATCGGCTTCATAATGCACAACATATATGAAGAATTTCAAAAAAAATTCATAAAGAGGTGGTCCTCCAGAGTGGAAGTAAAAGAAAGCATCATCAGAGAGAGCGTTTACCTTTGGGTGCAAAGCAATAACAGCAAATGCAAATGCAAGAATCATGGTCATAACAATGAAGAACACATTCAGTCCACAGTCATGGCCAGAAGGATTAAACCACATAAATAAAATTCCTGAAAAAGCAAATGTTGCTATGTAGCACACCACAGATACCACAAGTAGAGCAACATACCTGCAAAAGATGTGCCAATTTAATAGATAATTCAAGGTCTGGGGATAAAATAATTACAAAAGATAAGAAACTGAACCAACCACTTCTGCTCATCTTTTGCAACCCATGAATCATTCCATGCGTGTGTAGCATCTAATAATATTATTACTTGAATTAACAAAAACAAACCTGCCCCAAATTTCGAAATAAAACCTGCAAAGGCAGAAAAATAGACCAATCAGATAAAGTTAAATACATACATACTTGACACAATACAAAAAAAAAAAAAAAAAAGAACAGGTTGAGCTGAGAAGCTATAGGAAAGTGTACTTATTGGAAGAAGTAAATTGGAGAAAAAGTGAACTGCCAAAACATGCCAGTTCTTTTCCCTAGTACATACTCTGTTCATCATGTACTTGCTACACAAAATTATGTTTTCTTGAGAGCTTACCTGATAATTTGAAGGAGGATCCTTCTAAAGTTTGGTAGACCTGGGTGAATTAAAATCCCTAGTCTTCTGAATTTCAGTTGATTTTATGTAGGTGTTATACCAAAGAAAAGAAAAAAAAATTCAAATGTTGAGTAGCAAATTAACTTCAAGAAGGCCGGCAGAGCTTTCGTCTAGTGGTAACAGCACAATGCTTTTTCCGTTACGGAAGGTGCTTATTGTGTACACGATGTGCGGGTTAGATACATTTCATTGATTTGAACCCTACGGCAAATAAATGCCTGATATTTTAAGTGAAGAAGGATCGAGGGGCGGGCATTTTGAACCAAGCACCACTGGGGAATTTCTCAGTTATCACAAAAAACTTCAGGTTAGGGGCATAGAACTGACCATAAATTGTTATGACACCGTTCGGGAGGAAAAACATGAGGGCAACAAGCAACACCCAGATCACCAATTTAGCAACCCATCCACCGTGATGCCAGGAGTCACGCCTATCATTTTGATCCTTGACACCAATCATTATAAGTGCAAGCACTGCAAAAAACAAGAAATTCCCCAAACTGACACGAAGAACAGCTTGTGCCTGAAACCATTCCTTTGATAAATTGTCCGAAGTGTTTATCCCTACAACAAATCAACATATGAAACAATTAGTAAGATACAAAAGTATTATTTCCATTACTGTAGATAAATAGTAGCAAGAATAGAATGGGGAATAACACAGATTTAGAACAATTAGGAAATGTGAAAAACATTCTGAATTGAACACTCTATCAATCAGTCCCATTTTCCTGGCAGAGAACTGCTATTTCTGACACATTCCTAGTTAGCCATATATATATATATACAAGAACAAGGATAATTTACAGTTAACTCCTCTGTTCTTTATTTGCTTCTATAGTTTCTTCACGGTATCTCCCAACCAACACTTTCAAACCTATAATAATACACGTGAATTTGATAATGCATTCTCATTAAACAAATACAAATAAATCAAAAGTACTTTACTAATTGACTAATTTCTTTTCCAATTTGGTTTATTCTTTTGGAGTTTCAATACTTCATCAAAAGTCATATCTGAACCATCTACCGAATTTTGATTACATCATCACATTTACGTTTTTGGCCCAAAGAGTTTTTGTAACAAATCATAAAACTAGCAGAAACAGTGTGATTTCAAAAATGAAGAGGACAGTCAAAACTGGAGAAAAGCATAATCTCATCCCTTAAATCTAGATCTCATTCACGATAATCCTCAACAGTCCTCCAAATATTCACAAGTGGTGAACATTTACTCTAGTCAAATGGCCTATCTATATCTAATATAAGAAACCATGTGCAAGTTACCTGCACCATTACCAAACATTTACGAAAAAGGATCCAATTATTCTCTACTATTACTACTAGTTCAAGCCCTAATAGAGGGAAAGAGACACCCTAAGGGGTGTTTGGTGTAATGGATAAGGAAAGTTAATCCCGGGATAATTTTTGAGTGGTCCTCAATTCATTGTTTGGTTGTAAAGGTTGGGATAACTTATCCCAGGATTAACAATTAGTACTGGGATAAGTTATCCCTTCTTGAGGGTGGAATAATAATCCCAGGATAACTTATCCTGGGATAAAGTATGTAAAAATCCCAAAACACCCCCCTTTAAATTATCTTTATACACTATTTTTATATTCATGTATATTAACATAATTTTTAATAATATTTATAATA
>JBCEWC010021149.1:0-10599 GCA_038996855.1 Solanum aculeatissimum | reverse complement strand
TGTAATGATGTTATGATGGCTTGATCGAGGGTCTTTGGGTCCTCTTTCGCCATGTCACATCTAGGCCCCCTATCCGGTTTGTGACACTTTCTCTCCCAAAACTCTTCTAAGTCCCAAACACTCTCAAGCCTCCTCCAAGGTTTGCAAGTAAGAAGGCCAAGCTAGGGTTTCAGATTCTCACCATTTCCACCAAGGTTTTTCCACCTCCTATCAAGCAAGGTATGTGGACTTCATTCATGGGGATTCTTTCACCCATGGAGCCAACCCTCTTCTCATTTTCTAAGTCTCATGATTTGCTTTTAGCTATGATAGTTATGGGTAAACTCTATTATGCATTATGTATACAAGTTAACTTCGGATTTTTCAAGTATTGACTAATTATGCATGAATATTTATTGAAGACTTGTTCCATTACTTGATTTATGATTCTTGAACCCATGCATGTTATGAACCATAAGGATGATGAATTTTCTGATATTAAATTTGGGTTCCTTTCCACTACATTGGTGGGTTAGTCGATTTGATTCTTCAAGTGATATGGATTTACATTCTTCATGAGTATACTAGTAAATTGCATGATTTTGGGTGTGTATGCATTCACCCACCATATTTGACTAAATTTACATGATGAAGATTATTGCATGATTTACAAGGCAAGCATGAGATGATGATTATATCGACTCCTAAGCATGTTTTGAACTCATGAAAAGTTCCTATGATTTATAAGAAAATGTTGAGTCCTTATGTTATTCTACCCTCTTGAAAATGGATATTGTCTACATGAAGGGGTCAAATATGATAAGTGTTATACCCTCATGTACTCACCAATGTTCACAAGAAGGGGTCAAGTTTACGAATGTTCCACCCTCTTGTGTAAAGTTATGCCACTAGAAGGGGTCAAGTTTGTGAATGTTTTTACCCTCTAGTGTAAGGTATATGCTCACTTGTAGGGGTCAAGTTATGTGAATGAGCTACTCATGTCATGTTATCACGATTTTACAGGTCTTTCAAGCTATAATGATGTTTATGATTATGTTAAGTATTTTGTGGGATTAGACTTAGTACTGAATGAGCCTTAAGGTGGGAGCTCGACCTAAGGGGTCCTTATACGAAGTCTTGGTCTCTTAACTATGTGCCACCATAGGATTATGTTATGCTCCCTTAACGGTATTTTTAATGGTGGATCCATCTATGTCAAGTTACCCACTATGTAGGGTTAAGTTTGGTTTACCTTGGCAAGTAGATCACCTCTTTTCCGATGGGGGGTCATGCATTGGAATTCCAAGTAGTAGCTCGCTTGGTCTTATATGTTGATTACAGTCTCCTCCCACATATGTGTGTACGTATGCTATGCAAGTTTGATTGTCTCTATGCATGTTTTGACTTAAACACTACCCATGCATGTCATATTGACCACTTATCTATTGATTATAATTATGCATTTTGTAATGTTATACTACGTTTTCTTGCTTGCATTGCACCCCGCATACTTAGTACATTCCAAGTACTAACGCATACTCTTTTGCCTACGTGATCTCGCTCCTATTCATCCTACTCCATGTGGCTAGCCGAATTACTTGAAGACTTCTTTGGTGAGTCCTCCATTACGGGGACAACATCCATTTTTTTTCATGCTTAATTAAGTCTTATGTATTTATGGATATTTTCTAGTTGAGGGTGAGCCTGGAAGTATGTCTTGGCCCCCGTTCCATTCTTGATAGAGGTGTTGTTGGATATGATTATTATGTAATGAGCTCGACTCCTATTGTGTCCTTATATTCTATGCAAGGCTTCCCTTAGTCTCTTTATTCCTTTCTATGCTTGTTGTATGTTGTTGATGAGATGGAAGTCCCAAGTCTAGAAATACCCCCATAGCATGAGTCCTACTTACCCGCCCCTTAGACATTATTTGCTATGTGACTCATGCAAATCCTCTTCCCTAAGCATCCCCATAGCTTGAGTCCAAAGTCCTGTTTCCCCTAGAATTTATTTGCTACTTGTTATTCTTTTATTTAAGCTTCCGCAACCAAGGATGTGCCAATGATATGTAAGAGGCTAGTTTGGGATGCCTTCGGGTCTCCCATTCGCCGTGTCACATCTAGGCCCTAGGCTTGGGTCGTGACTGAGAGGTTCTACCTACTAACCATAAAAAACACTAAATTATGTCTACCCATGAATAATAAGGCCAAAAAATCATAACATAATATCATGTTGATGCATTTAGAGTTGGAATCATAAACCATTAAAATACATACTTGCAAATAAATGAAAGAGATAAGAAATTTTTTAACTCCACAGGTTGAAATGACCCATGGATGAAACCCACATATCATTGGTGGAAACAATGGAAGAAAAAGTTGGGATTTGGGTGAAGGAACTTGAAACCTTAGCCTTGGCCTTCGCTTGACCTGAGAAAGAAAGAAACTAGAGAGGGTTTGAGTATTTAGGTGAATAATTGTGGGAAAGGGAGGTGACAGGAGTATAGGGACGTTTTAGGGGTTGATTTAGGCTGAAAATGGCGTAGTTTAGGGCTTAGAATACAAGGATATACCAGGAAGGCCCTTCATTAAAAACTATTGGAGGAAAACCATGAGACATGTATATGGGTCGTAGACCCATATACGACTTGTAGAACGGGTTTTGCCTTGGTTACACCCCAAAAGATTAGAACCTAAAATTGGGACCCTCAAACTACGACCTCGATCGATGACCCATAATTCCTTTTACGGGCCATAGATACCTCTTATCAATACACCCAACACTTAGCCAATTTCATACCATCAGGACTCAAACTATGAACTCGACCTACAGATCATAGTTAGATTAATGACTCATAGTCACCTCTCGTGAATCACTTCAATACTTAGAAAAATTTAAATTTCTCGGATCTATACTATGATCTAATGCTACGACCCATCATCCCTTTCACGACCCATATAAGGCTCTCGTAGTCTTGACCTATATACTCTAGGTTCCACCAGCACCTTCTACAGCTCATGAATTCGACCAAGACTCATAAAAAAGGCTAATTATCCCTAACCAGAAGCCAAACTTTCCACTTTTTCTCTTGGTTCCAACTTCCAAACTTTTGAGGCATTATAATATCCCCCTTAGAGAATACTTACCCTCAAAGGTGAATTAAGATAACACGAATAGAATGAAATGAACATTTAACAACCCATAGTGAATGCAATAATGCAAATTACACATTGTTTTTCAAAAGAAAATTCAAACCTTTAACAAGGAATATCATTTCAAATGCATAAGTCACCACATCTTCAAAACGGACATAATGAATATGCATACACATGAAATGACATGTTAACATTATAACACAAGGATGCATGAGGATGAACATAAAAGTACCACTCCCACCAATACCACCACCAAAGGGAGTCAGACATACCATAGGGAGTGGATCGATCTCTCTCTCTTCCTCTTTCAACGGCCACCGAGCAATCGCTCCTTTTGTGCGCCACCTTCCCACACTCATAGCAACCATTCCTACCGGCCATATACTCCCCTAGATGTATCTTGCCACACTTTTGATAATTGGGATATGGGGGTTTTTCCTTTCCACTCCTAGACACTGAAACATTGCTAAAAGATGAACCATCCTCGACCCGAGCCTTCTTAGACATCCTAGCACTTTCCTTAAGTTTCTCTCCTTCAATTTATTTGGCATAGGTCATAAGTTGAGAAATATCCATTTCCTTCACTAGCATGGTAGTACAGCATTCCTTTACCACTAAGTCGGACACCCCTGACATGAACTTGCTTATCCTAGCATGGGGATCGACAACCAATAAAGGAGCATACTTGGATAGTTGTGTGAACTTGAGGGCATACTCCCTCACACTCACATTTCCTTGTTTCAAGTTGATAAGCTCCACCAAATTGGCTTTCCTTAGATAGAGAGGGAGAAACAGTCAAGGAATGCAAGCTTGAAGATCTTGCAAACAACTGGACCTTCACCATCCTCTCAAAATTCCATTGAGTAAACCACACTTGAGCCACCCCTTTGAGTTGGTACGCCACCACCTCCGCTTTTACTTCAAAAGACACTCCTATTATGGACAATGTCTTGTAAACTTCATCGATGAACTCTTGGAATCCTCCTCCACCTTTGAACCATAAAATTTTAGAGGGTTCATCCTAGTAAAATTCCTTACTCTAGATGCTAGGATAAGAGCGTTAGAGAGAGCGGCGACACCTTGATTGGCTTGGTTGGTCACGACTTGGGCCAACATAGTGATGACATTTCTAAACGCCATATGGGTAATTGTATCCTTTTGAGGGGCTTAAGGAACTAGAGGATCTTGGCCCTCATTAGGATTCTTCTCCCTTGGCATGGGCACCTTTATTGGAGGTATCATTTGAAAAATGCAAATAGCAATTTGTTAGACATACTACTTTGCCTACTATCCTTCTACCCTAATGCAAGTCCTCCACACCCTCTTATCTATGGTCATGTTCTTGATAACCTAAAGTTACATCAGATTTTATCTTATCAACTTTCTCAATACTTCTCCGACTTGCCTCTGCCTCTCCTCGTGCCTTCTATAGACAACCTCTCACACCTCGTCATTGGTTCATCTATGCATCTCCTCTTTGCACGTTCAACCCATCTTAGTCTCACTTCCCTCATCTTATCCACCGTGGAGGCCACACAGACCTTATTCTAGATATCCTCATTTCTAATCTTCCAAACAAACCAAATAAATAATGGGAATTACAAGTCATACTATCCATAAAAAGGTAAGAACGACATATTAGTTCCAAAAGAATGGTATTAGATGGCACCTCCTATCCATCGCTTTCTCCCTAGTAATATCACCAATTTGCTGTATATGGACAGTGTAATCTTTCCCGAAGACAGCCTCCTTGGTTCAGTGGCTACAAAACTGTTAGGTTACTTCAGAGATAAAAAACTTCTCAGGGCTGATCAATTGCACAAAAACATCAAGCATACTCAGCAGAAGAGTAACACGCCAGTTGGTCAGGCATCGAATTATCTGCACTTACAGTTGATCCATAAACAACATTTCAAGAAAACGAACAAGGGAACTAATGATTACTTACCCTGACAACCTTAGTTTTAAAAGCTAAAAGTCAGAGCCATGAGTATTAGAATGAAAAAAGCTCCTGGCCTCCAGTGTTTCTCATCTTCCACCACAATTATCAGTCTACTGAACTATAACTCACCAAAATCCAAGAAACAACCCCACACAGCAATAATTGCAAGCTAAGCCATTCATGTTTCACGAAGTGCCAAACATAAAGCAACCCCAGTCAAACTCATGTGACTCAATAAACATGATTGGTCCAAAGCACATACCGCCACATAAACAGTAGCATATATGACCACCAATATACGGTAAATCTAGTTGCGGATACAACTTTTTCAAAAAGTAAAAAGCTTACCTACGAGAATAGACGCAAAATACGAACAAAGGAAGGAGACTCAAGGATAATAAACTACATTGGAGCTAGTGAAGTTATATAATAGATCCATGAGAATAATTTACAATGCCAGATTACAATTGCATGGCCATTAACCATGTGAATCACAGAATGATGCATAATAAACCTAATATTCCAACACATACAAAGACTTGAAACTGGAGTCGACAAACAAACTCTACCTATGACAATTGACAATGAACGGGAGTTGTTCAGCCTGTAGATGATTCTTAATAGTCTTGACTCTCATTTAACAAGACATCATGTGATAGGTAGCCAATCAGAGAACCTCTTTCGATTAAAAGGGCACATCAACTTTGAGAACAATAACACCTTTTAGATCTTGTCAAGTTTTTCTGCCTTCACAACAGGATTGGCCTTTGCTATAGCATTGCGTGCAGCAGAGCGATAGTCAAATTGACAGTCATGTTTGTCTGAGTAGCGGTGTGATCCACAATAAAGGTTACCACAGCGACATTTGAATCCAGTCAAACCAACCTTTTTCTTGCAAGTGCTGCATCGGCTAGGACCCTCCTTAGCCATCAATTCAGCAGCCTCACCAGAACTTGAAGATGGAGGCGATGAAAAAACCTTAGAATTTGATTCCAGCAGGGCAGATTGCATATCAACAGAGCCAACAATAACTGGCCCCTTCTGACTTGTTGACCCATTAACAAAGTTTTCAATTGAAGACACTGCAAGCTTTGCTTGTTCCTGTTTCAAAATCATGTCCTTGTAACACTTGGAGCACATATTCATGTTCGCAGCACTTCCAAAGAAGCCACAGTTGCTAATGCACAAAATAGGGCCTTCTGGATGGGGTTGACATCCTGTCTCATCGTGCTCCATATGGCTACTTTTCTGCAAAAGATTGATTGAGAGGAAACGTTAACAAGCAACTACACCTTAATCTCGATTAGTTGAAGTTGGATAATGATCCTTTGCATTAATGTGGGTTGTCTGGTGAGGGGAGAATGGAAGAGCTTTTGAAAGTGTAGAGTCGAGTTTTTAGTGGTAAAAGAGTAGCCTTTGTTCCCTTATATTCTTTCGCTGCACACAGAAAGTCTCATATTCTATAGATGATTGGGTGGAGTTTGTAGAGAATTAGTTGATTGTGTAGATTCTTTACCTTTTGTTTTTTTGTATACCACTTGTATACGGTTGTTTAATGGCCTTTGGTTATGATATTTCATACGTTTACTTGATCAAAAAAAAAAAAAGATCCTTTGTGTCTATTTGCTCATCTATTCATTCCAACACTAAATAATTTGAATTGACAAATTTATGGTAGTATAAAACTAAAGTTTCTTTATCTCACATGTATACACTAACATGTACGAATTTCTAACTAAAAAAAACTCCCAATAAACACCAAAGTCCAACTTAAGAATAACAACAACCAGAAGTCATCTAAACCAACTGGTTTATATTGCTCTTAGAGATCCTATGCACTCTTCTTAGGTAGTTTGTATCGATTATGAAAGAAGTACATCTTTTTAGGCAACTTCTCCCAAGTGATTTTAAGTATACTTCGACACTGTTTATCAACTTCAATCACCATATTATCACCCTATGTGGTGCATATTAAGGTCTCATATGACATGGGAAAACCACATCAGATGACCTTATGGCACATTATTCTCTAAGCGTAGTATTTACCACTCTGTTGACATGATCATCTTTAATTTTTTGAAAATCATCTTTTTGACCAAACATTTAAAAACATATAGATAACGATCTCACAATTGTTCTGTAGAACTTTCTTTTCACTTCATTTGCTATCCAAAACATTCTCAAAGCACCCATTCATTTCAGCCATTTCATTTTAATTCTATATGATACATCTACATCCATCACTACAGAACTAAACAAAGATTTGAATGGCTTGCATTTAGGCACCACCAACCCATCAATCTTCAACAATAAGTTAAACTTCCTGCACCTTCGTTTCCAGAGAACAGAACAATTACAGTTAAAATTATCCTTCAACTCTGCCAGCTTCATGAAAATACATAAATCTTACCAAAGTCTGGTTACTACAATACGTCTGAAAAAGATAATTCAAACTAATCCTCACCAAGAAGCTCTTTGTCGCACCACATAACACAAAGATAAAGAGAACACAGTCAGGTGCAATGAGTGCAGCCAGCAAAATATGAATCATCCAATATATCAAAAGAAACTGACTACCATATTTTAATAAATAGTGCAAGATCAGTACAACAAAGTTGTAAAAGCCAAAGAAAGACTAGTTAGTAGACTTAAAACTGGATCAAATTCACAACTATGCTCATGCAAATCAAGCAACATTACTACACATATACTCAACGTTCTTTAAACAGTCTTTTTACAAGTCTCGGGCTCATCTCACATGTCCAATTTGACAAAAATATGTTTTAGACCAAAACAGACACTATAAAAGTAGAAAGCAGAAAACAACTTGGCTTTACTAGCAGAGTTAATATGTCTAATTCTGCTTTTTGAAACACAACCTCAAACAATTTTCCGCGCCACAGCAAACACAAATCCAAGAAATCAAAAGGATACTCATAAAAGTTCAGCATCCTCTCGGACAAATGCAAAACAAGAGCAAATTTTCCATCCCAGAGTACATAAAGACAATGTAAACCTCAAGAAAAAAAATTCACTGAACTTAAACAACTCCAAATTTGTTTTTAAAATGCCTAATTATTAAACAAACATAAAATTTAGGATAAAAACAACTCCTAATTTTTCAGACCTTTCCTGATAATCTCCTTTAATAGAACCACGAAACACAAATAAACCCACCATAAATCAACTAATTATAAAAATAACGATTTGATAAAACTAAAAGATTTAAATCCCAAAAAAGTAAGGTCAAACCAGTAAAGTCGATCTCACAAATACAGCAACCGACATCAAGATTAACATAAAAAATTACAATAATATAATAAATAAAACCTAAACGTGTAAACAGTTTATAGATCCATAAGAAAAGGGGAAAATGATTGGCTTTGAAATATATACATCAGCAAGCAAAAAAATAAAAGATCTTTGCAACTGACCTCTGAACAGATTAAGAGATCGTTCACAGAGATTTTCTGTTCACTTTCTTTTCTGGTTTTGGTTCTTCGTTTTGCCCTCTTCTCAAAGCTTCGGCTTTTTGGCTCAAAGGAAGTCTTTTTCTTCGCTTCTCTGCCAACGAACGTTCTTTATTTATTTGGTGGATCGTGTTCGATTCCTATTTGTCTTGCTCGTTTAAATTTACTTATATTCTTTCCTTATTTCCACTTTGCTCCCCTAAAACTTAGGGGCCGTTCGGTCAATGGTTAGAGCTATATGGGGTCGTTTAGGACGTGTTAAAAGAAATAGTTATGGATTAGGTAAGAAAAATTATGTAAAAATATTATCGAGAAAAATTATTTACAAAAAAATAGCTTATTTTTTTACATTGGATGGCCAATCGATCATGTTTGTTATCAAATATAGCCTCTTGATTATTTGATTTGTTACAGAAATGGTAAGTATCATATTTTTTACTGCTGGTTAGTGGCCATGTTATTTTGGCGGATTTGATTTTTTTTTTAATCTTTTGTTTCTTTATTTTGGTTGTGATATTTAATTTTTTTTGGTTGTTGTTTATATTTATATATTACCTTTTTCTTGAAATCCTTTTTCTTTTTATGATTGTTTTACTTCTTTTGTGGAAAATTAAATATTTATGTTATTTTATTATTTATTATTTATTATTCTATTTATTAAGGTTGAAATGATAGACAAACAGATGTCAATATTGACACATTGCATAATTATTTCTATAATATTGATATATGATTATACATCATTTAGATAATAATGATACATTACATACTTATTTATATATACACACACTACATAACTTTTTGTACTCTCTCTCTCTCTCTACTCTCTCTCTCTATCTATATATATATATATATATGTTTACTCATTGTTTATACAATATTGATCTATTACATATACACTACATAACTGCTTATGCAATATTATATTACTTATACACCATATAATTATTTGTACATCATATATACTTGTTTTACGACCATTTATACAATATTGATAAAAGAAAAGATTAAAAAGGTACTTTTTTAAGTTAAAAAATGAAGTAACAACCAAAAAATAAAATTGAAAAAAACTAAAACTGAAAAAATTAAGAAAGCAAAAGTGGACTAATGATCTTGGGTCGAGCTCTATTGAGCCGATGAAGCTTTTGGGTTTTTTTTTATTAAGAAAAATGTACAATTTTTTTGATAAATTTTTTGCTTTTTATTGTATATAAATGAAATTTCTCCAATTATGTATGATATTATTTAGTACTATATTCAATAAGAATTGTGGGTTTATGTATAACTAATTCATGTATTAGTTGGGATAATTACACCCACAGGTCATTGAGACAAATTATTTATATAAAAAATAGCTCACTATTTTTTTATTATATAAAATGACCAATTTCGACTACCATTGCCTATTTGTTTTACAAATTGATTGTGTAATGGCCATTGGCCTTTTGCCACACTCCTTCTTCACCTTTTGTTTTTCCTTTTTTCTTATTTTGTCCCATTTGTTCTTTCTTCTTTTTTTTTCTTTTTATTTTTTTGCTTTTTAGATGGTGGATAAATTAATATTTTTTTCATTTGTCTATTACATAATATTTTTTTAAATGTCAATGATATATTTTTTTATTTGCTCTTTTTTAAAAACTTTTTGTTCTTTTTTAATTATTTCACTTCTTTTGTGATTTTTTTTGTCATTTTATTATTTCTTGTTTATTATTTTATTTTATTAAGGTGGGAATGCATGATGGTCAAATAAATATCAACATCGATACATTACATAATTATTTATACAATATTGATACACGATTATGCAACATTTATATAATGTCGATATATTTCATACCTATTTATATAATATTGACACGTATCTGTATACAACTTATACAATATCGATACACGTTTACAAACTATTTATATAATATTAATACATGATTATACATAATTTATACAATGGGGATAATTATATAACTATCTATACAATATTGATATACGTGTATACTTATGTATACAACATTGATACATGAAAAAAACAAAAAAAAATTAAAAAAAAAGACTATAT